>MJUU01047661.1:0-12963 GCA_002080025.1 Modiolus philippinarum | reverse complement strand
ACGGACGACGGACGACAGACGACGGACGCAAAGTGATGGCAAAAGCTCACTTGGCCTTTTAGGCCAGGTGAGCTAAAAAGGCGGGAAAATCAATGTGCTCAGAACTGGATGAAATTTTACAAGAAGGTTGCCTTCCATGTGTATTATTGACTTCTGGTCTCCAAGACTTCAAAATGACGACTGTTGCCATGGAAACGGTAAAAAGGGCGGGAAAATCAAAGTGCTTAGAATTGGATGAAATTTTACAGGAAGGTTGCCTAGCAAGTGTAGAATTGGGTTCCGGTCTCCAAGACTTCAAAAAAGTTGACCGTTGCCATAAAAACGGTAAAAAGGCGGGAAAATCCCAAGTGCTCAGAATTGCAAGAAATTTGACAGAAAGGTTGTTTTAAATTTGTAGATCCCATATAAAGCCTTTGAATTCTGATATGGGGGTTCGTTTGGGAGACTTCTTGTGTTTGCATCCAAACACAATTAATACCAGTTATTATTATTATTATATTGATATCACTATAAAGAAATTAACATTTTTGCAATTTATCTCTCTTATCATTTCAACGTTAATGGTGTCCCCCAGTTTTTATCTTTTATATGTAAACTATATAATGATCTCAAAACAGATGAAAAGTATGAACAAACTCTATAAAAGATTATTAAAGCTATCCTTTCATATAAACATTTTTCCCATCATTTTTTTTTTTTGCGTTTAAATGCACGGTGACCCCAAAATTTTATTATATATTTTCAACAATAATACAATTATGTTTCTACAAGATTTTTTTTTACAAATTCTATACCCTGCAGACACCTTGAATAATTCACCAATTTTCAAACTTAGGCACACCACTGTGCAGTCAAAACATGATATCACAAGACTATGGAACTCATTACCAAATGAGGCTAGGATGTTATCATCATTTGGAAATTATCAGTAACTTCGGTATTTTGTTATTTATTACCACTGGGTCGATGCCTCTGCTGGTGGACTGTTAGTCCCCGAGGTTATTCACCAACCCAGTAGTCAGTACTTCGGTGCTGACCCGAAAACCGATTTTATTTAAATTTGCAATATCTAAATTATACCAAATTTTGTTTAAAACTACGGAGTATCTCCCTCATGCATAGCTCTGTTCGTAGATGAATTTTGGCTTTTTTATTTAGACCCTTTTGATTATTTGTTCTCCATCAGATTTTACACGTTTTGGTTAATTGACTTCCAAATGTTTTGGTTTTATCTGCACTGATGAGACATAAGTTGTCGAAATGCGCATATGCAGAAAATAAATTAACAGTAACTTCGGTATTTTGTTATTTGGAACCTTTAAAAATTTTATTTCTTCTTGGTGTTTCTCAGAAAAATGTTCATGTAGTTCTTGTAGACAATATCTGAAGCCTTGCTGTCCCATAACTGCTTCCCTTTTGCTTTTACTTTTTAATTATTATGCAGTTTATTTCTAGCTTTTAATTCTTATGTTGCTTTTGCTATATACTAGACAACGGCAGCAGAATACCGAAGGAACAAAGGGGTGACATTCACAAAAATCGAAGTCCAAAGACAGGGCAAAAACGAGAACACAGAAAACAATTACGTTAGACACAAAAACAATGACGCCAGACAGACACAAAGCACAGAACCAGAAACCACAACATTCAGAACAAAGGCACTCACAGTGTGAACTCCAGTGAAACTGAGAGTGACATCAGGTGCTCCGGAAGGGTAAGCATGTCCTGCTCTGTTAACAGCACCCGTCACACTGTGAGTGATTCAATCCGGGAAAAATGTCAAAGTCGGTAGTCAAATCCGGGAAGACGTGAATCTAGCTGAAAATGTCCACTTTCATTTGGGATACTGACACGTCATATCTTTCAATGATGCTATGGTGACGGCCATAGAATTTCTTGAGGGATGAAATTAACAAAGGTTGAACAAATCCCTGACTAAGCAGCTTTTGGGACAGTGTTTTTGCTCTGTTAAAAAAATCACTGTACAAACTACAAGCTCGACAGTAACGAATCAACTGTGAAATGTACACTCCATAGGCTGGAGAGGTAGGTATATTGCTGCTAAGAAAGGGAAAGTTCACAATGGGGAAATTAAAATCATCACGCTTGTCATATAGCTTAGATTTCAAACGTCCATCTTCGTCAATATACAATAAAAGATCGAAGTACGAAGCTTAAGTAGGTGTTTCAGTTGTTTCTTTAATTTCAAGCTCATTTGGATAGATCTGATGTAAATAATCCTTAAATTTAGGATTATTAAGAGAAAGCACATCGTCTATGTAGCGGAAACTAGGGATGGCAACGAGTACTCGCATACCCGAGTACTCGTTAAGATGCCGAGTACTCGAGTACAATTTTTGTACTCGAGTACTCGATTTATTTTAAAATCATGGATATTTTCTTAATTAAATGATGCATTTAAAGTATCTTCTCAATATTTGTTTTTTTTCTAATATATTTATTTTCTATTTAGTGCACCTCATCGGCATTGCCTGATATTTCTGTATTCCCTGTCATGTGTATTTCAGTTATTCTGTTTCCGTTTTTTGGAATTTGCGTTTTGGAATTTGCTCATCAAATCACTAATTTTTAATCAAAGTTTAAAATCTAATCACCTCTTGATGTTTATTGTCTTGTTGTTTTATTCGGTAAAATATATTTAAAGCATTCTCCGGAACCTTCTTTCTTAGGGGGTTTAAATTCATATTATAAATATTTTGAAACGTGTCCATAATGTTATAGGACCGGCGAACCAGAAGAAAACTTGTACATGTAATTGGCAGGGGAGGCAACGTTGATTGCTTTTTTAATCAGAAAGACCCTTATTAACATAATTAAAATTAGATCAAAGCAAATTTTTACAGTACAAGCCGTTAGTCTATTGTTTGCCAATTAGTGTTTGATTGTTTGATGTATAAAATAGGTGATTAACTTTAGTAATCATTCAAATTGACAATGCTTTCCGAAGAAAAAAATAAACAAGCCAGGAAGGTTTCATTGAAAACCTACGTTGCAGGTTCTCATCCCACTTTAAACGCAATGTTTATACATTATCAATTACAATAGTACGAGTACTCGCGAGTATTTGTACCGAGTACTCGAGTATTGAATTCGAGACAGTTTGCCATCCCTACTATATACCTATGTTTTTATCAATAGTGCTTTAAATACTTTGTGCTGCTTTGCTTTAGATGCTTTTTTTGTGTGTGTGCTTTGACACGTATGTGTTATGTGGTGTATGTTTGTCTATGTAATATTTATATGCATGACTCATTGCTTTCTTGTTGTTTGTTTTTAAAACATCAAGTCGGGTTAAGAGCTCATGTTTGTATGTTATTCCAACTATAAATAAAATTTACTTACTTACTTTACTTATATTGAGCAAGATTTGTTAGGAGTATGACGATTTCCTACAGTTCGTGGGCATAATACAGTACGCAGCTAGACATTTCTTCGCACATTTAATATAAAAAGACCGATGTTCCAAATATTACCTAGAATTCATATCTTCTCGTATTTTCATGATTATTGCACTATTAAAAAGAGCTTGATGTACAGTTCCTTCCTATAATTAATGAAAATTAATTGAACAATAGTTTCCACTACCCAACAATATAAGTCACCCACACTATAAACACAAATGCAAAAATTTCAAATCAAAATTTGCTATTTATCTTTGGTAAATTATATCACCCAAATTTTCGGCCTGTGTTTAAACTTTGACCAAAAGTAAAATACTTGGTACAAAATAATTCCAAAATTGGACGGAAAATGAAGTCTTGATTTTTTTAACATCAACTGTTTCTACATTAAATGCACACGGAAAATTTCTGGTGCGTATGGCAAGACAATGTAAATTTTGAGCGTTGGTTTAGGGATAAGAATTATTATTCCACTATATAATTATAACTTGACTAATAACGAATTTTCATTGGCCAAGACTGTCACACGTGACTGTGAACAAAACATTGTGTCTCCCGCTGAACATCGTGTCCAAATATCATATTCCTCCTCTTTCGAAATTCTCTAGATTTTACAAGAGTTATCATAGTAAGGAGGTGTTCCGAGTTAACATGGTTAAGGAACAGCTCATTTTCGCATAGCCAAGAGTTTTTACTGAATAATAAGGTCTCAACAGCACAATTTTAATTATTTTCATTTGTGTTGTTATGTCAATTTCAAAAATCAATAAAACAAATTTATTTCAACAATGACAATGCCTTTTCTTACTGTAGTGTACTTTTAGTTCTTGGGTCCTTATTACGCTATTATATTTTCACCCATCGATGTCAGCGGCTTTCGAATATAGGAGAATTCAGCCGGAGTTTCAAGAAAAAGTTATTCCAGACGAGTTTTTGCTTTTTTTTTTTTTTTTTTTGGTTAATTTTGCCTGAATTCTTCAAGATCATGAAAAAAAATTAGATAGATGGAGGGGAGGTAGAATAAAATATTTATTTCCCATGAATGTGGGAGATAAGAAGATTTGTTTACCCTCGGGAAATCATATTTCCCTCAGGCGATGCCTTCGGGAAATATGATTCCCTCGGGTAAACAAATCTTCATATCTCCCACATGCATGGGAAATAAATGTATATTAACCTTTTAATTCTAAGGAAATGTGGAATATTGATACACCGAAATATTTTCATGCAGATGCAGAATATCCAAATGTTTCAGACAGATACGGCCACTCTTTACGTACATTTTTAAAATGCAATCCCCCTCGAGAACATAAACGATTACGCAAGACGAATTTTGAACATGGATTGACAAATTTAATAATAATTATAAAGTTCAGACAAGTAAAATCAGCCGATCAGAGAAAGTGAAACTACCTACATCTATCTTGTTTCTCAGTCGTGTTTATTTATATCCTCACGCAAATTAACGTACATGCGCATCGAGTGCAAATTTGACATTTCTACCGAAGCAATCAAATAATCGAGAATCCTTCACTTAGTCCAACATCTCCCATTTCTGATTACGGCGGAATCACAGCAGAGACATACGGTTACGTCTTGGTACTGGTATGTGTGCCGTTTGTTTCAAATCAAAACATATCGAAAATGTAAACAAACAATATTCTGCGCTCTAGCGGCTGATTAAGATTGACTGAATAATTTAAACACGTGGAATATTATATTCGGGTTTGTACCGCTGCGTGGTGATCAGGCAGTTGACGTATCAAAACATCATGAAAATTTTAAAAATGTTCAACAACTTTCATAAAGAAACCATTTTGACATCTTCGGAGATATCCTGATATTTTTTTAATTTTTCATATTCCTACGCATGAAACAAATAGGCTCATTTTCGTTTTAATAATGTACTCGACAATCGTTTAATTTCTCAATGCAGGAAATTTGATAAGTTAAATAACAGCGAAGTAGTAATTGAAATTGATTTGGTGTATTATAAACGTCTCGAACTGTATACTCAAGCCTATTCGACATCTCCTTTTTAATTTCAATCCGCCATCACTTTAAAGCCTTTAAGCACCTCGATTCCCACTTTAGCTGTGTTCAAGCATTTTTACAATTTCAGGACAATAGTATGTAACGTTCTACCACATAATTCAGTAGGTTTACTGTATTATTTACAATTTTATAAATAGACTTTTCACCTGTTTAAAAGTTCCCCGCCCTGCAACATCTATTTTTATCCAATTCAAGCTGAACCGATAGCTAACGTGTTCATGACGAACACTAACAAGAGGCTCTCAAGAGCCTGTATCGCTCACCTGGGTCATGGCTGACACAACAAGTCAAAATTATCACAACGTTTAAGGTTCTCATTTTCAAATTTGTTTATTGACTGTTTAAGGGTCTCATTTTGAAGTTTGCTGATGTTATATGATCCCAAATTAAACTGTTCCCCACGGGCAGCTATTTTTGATGGGGCGTAGACCAACTGTCACTTTTCTTGAAGAAGACCATGTTAGGATCATTGCGCCTCACTTTGGTTCCAATTGGCATTGTATTTTTAGAGGAGATCTTTAAATGATTTCCCATGGGGGTCTAAGGTTAAACAATGTTCCCTACTGACTGCCATCTTGGATGCTATGCGGACATGCCAGACACATTTTATGAAGGGGACCAAGTAAGGAATATGTTTCCCTATAGGGTCCAATGTTAAAAACATGTTCCCTCCTGGCGGCCATCCAGGATATGATGTGGACTTGCTGAACACATTTTTAAAAGGGGCCACGTAAGGACCATTGTGACTAAGTTTGGTTCCAATTGGCCCAGTATTTTCAGAGGAGAAGATTTTCGCAATATTGTCCAATTTTGGAAAAAGTTCCCCGCTTGCGGCCATCTTGGATGACGTGCAGACTTGCGGACAAAATTTTTAAAGGGGACCACCGAAGGACTATTGTGAACAAGTTTGGTTCCACTTGGCGTAGTGGTTTCAGAGAAGATCTTTGAATGCTTTCCCATAAGATCCAATGTTAAACCACGTTCCCTGCTGGCGGCCATCTTGGATATGATACGGACTTGCCAGACATTTTTTTAAAAGGGGCCACCTAAGGACCATTGTGCCCAAGTTTGGTTCCAATTGACCCAAGCAGTTTCAGAGAAGAGAAGAAATGTTTGAATGAAAAGTTTACGACAGACGGACCACTGACACAGTGATGGCAAGAAGATCACCATGGCATAGCCATGCAGATCAGTTACAAAGTTATGCAGGCATAAAAACTCATATGCTGTTTCTATATTTATGCATGGTGGGTATGCAAGCTTTACATCATGATACAATATACAACTATATACATTTATTATTAATTTTTGAAATAAGTATAGTTTATGAAAGTATTTTTGCAAAAAAATGTAAAAGTTTCTACAAAAACACTTTTTTGCTCTTGGTTATGTAACAAATAATTATTTTTAATAAAGTAATAACAAGGAATTTCTCTTAAACTTAAAAGAGAAAAGTAAACCAAAGAAGATTTGAACACAGAATTTAAAGGGAAATAACCCATAACCATATGGCATTGAAAAAAAAATTGGTGAAAAAGAGCCAATAACTACAACACAGGCAGTTGGATTTTCTTCAAAATTTCAGAGTATGTAGACCTTGATATGATGAACATTTTTGCAATTTACACTTCACCTCTATCTGTTACAGTTTTTGAAATAAAAAATAAAAAATAGTAATGGTGGATTACATGATACCCCGCCAAGTTTCACAAAATGTCTTAGTTAAAAGAGACATAACTCCACACCGATGTGTACCGCTGAAACAAAAAATTATACTTGGCCTGTGTTTTGTGGTAAACAATTTACATACAATGTTTAAAGACAGTATGTTATTTCATCCACAAGTTATGAGTAAAAAACCCGAAAATTTGGAAAATTTCAAAGTTTCAAGGGGCATAACTCCATAACCCCTTGGACCTCGGAACCCAAAATCGACCTTGACTTGAGTTTTGTGGTAAACAATTTACATACCAAGTTTGAAGACCTTGTGTTATTTCGTTCACAAGTTATCAGTCGGAAACCCTAAAATTCGCAAAATTTCAAAGTTTAAAGGGCATAACTCCAGAACCCCTTGGACCTCGGAGCCCAAAATCGAACTTGACCCGAGTTTTGTGGTAAACAACTTGCATACCAAATTTGTAGACCTTGTGTTATTTCGTTCACAAGTTATCAATCGGAAACCCTAAAATTTGCAAAATTTCAAAGTTTCAAGGGCCATAACTTCAGAACCCCTTGGACATCTGAACCCAAAATCGTAGTTGACCTGAGTTTTGTGGTAAACAATTTACATACCAAGTTTGAAGACCCTGTGTCATTTCGTTCAGAAGTTATCAGTCGGAAACCCTAAAATTAAAAAAAAACAGTTTCAAGGGGCATAACTCCAGAACCCCTTGGACCTCAGAACCCAAAATCAAACTTGACCTGAGTTTTGTGGTAAACAACTTGCATACCAAGTTTGAAGACCTTGTGTTATTTCGTTCACAAGTTATCAGTCGGAAACCTTCGGGGGACGGACAGACAGACGGACGGACAGACAGACAGACAGACGGACGGACGGACACACGACTGAGGGTATCACATAATACCTCGCCACTTCGTGTAGCGGGGTATAAAAATGCATAAATTTTGAAAATTTTACGGAAAAAGGGTTGTAACTCTGAGACGGGTTTTCCGATTTTCTTCAAAATTGCAGGGCAGATAGGTCTCCTCATTCTGAACAATTTTACCCCGTTAGATTTTTGATATCTCCAACGATTTTGAGTTATTTGCCAAAAACCGCAATTTACCCCTATGTTCTATTTTTAGTAACAGCAGCCATGTTGTTTGGTCCGCGAAATAACCGAACACATTTTTCAAACTACATACCCTGGTGATGACCCAGGCCAAGTTTGGATTAAATTGGCCCAGTGGTTTCAATGGAGAAGATTTTTGAAAAAAAGTTTACGACGAACGCCAAGTGATGGCAAAAGCTCACCCTGGCATAGCCAGGTGAGCTAAAAACAGGAGACATAATAGCAGACAAATGACTATAAGTTACCCAAATTACTGTAAATTTAAATTCTGCATATGCGCATTTCGACAACTTATGTCTCTTCAGTGCAGATAATATCTAAACGTTTGGAAGAACATAAACTCAAATTCGTTTAAAAACTGATAGAGAACAAAAACCAATACGATCTAACTGTAAAGACAAATGGAAAAAATGCTTTTAACTTTTTTTTTTTTTTACTTTCATGCAGTTATCAAAGACCAGGGCATTCTGTCCTGTCTATATGTCTTTCGATCTGTACATTCCAAATATTAAACTGTGCTATAACTTTTGAACTGTGTATACTTTTCGTTATTGGCGAGTGTATTAAGTTCAGACGCTTGTTGGATGTATTAATGATGCCAGAATTCTATTGCTTAGTCTTCTAAATTTCCATTAATTTTTTATCAGTCCTGGAGGAATGATTTTTAAAATTGTGATGCAGCTTCGGGATAAAATGTACCACTTAATGTTAAATATATTTCAACCATATATATTGTCCAAAAAGTTAAGATAACAAAACAACGGCAGTAGAATACCGAAGGAACAAAGCACAAGATTACACAAATCAAAGTCCAGAGACAAGGCAAAAGCAAGAACACCAAAAGACGGAAGACCAAAGACACCACATGCCCACAAAACACACAAACGTTACATATACAACACAAAAAACTAAAGCACTAATAGTGTGAACTCTCAATAAACAAGAGTGACATCAGGTGCCCCGGAAGGGTAAGCATGTCCTGCTCTGCACACAGTACCCGTCACACGGTCAGTGAGGCATGTTTTGAAGGATCTGTTAGGTAACTGATTGGTTATTGTCATTTTCTAACCCTGAGACAAAACCAATTGAGAACCATGGTATATGTAACTTCTCTAACCCTCAAACAGTACCAAGGTGAAATTTTGGAAAGCTTTTGTAATAACTTGAGTAGTCAAACACGGACAGGGACAAATCGGTACCACAAACATCACTGACGAAGACAAAACTAAAATTTAACAGGACAACACAAAAAACTAAAGCACTGACGGTGTGAACTCCCATAAAAACCGAAAGCGACATCAGGTGGTCCGGAAGGGTAAGCATGTCCTGCTCTGTGCACAGCACCCGTCACACTGTCAGTGGGTCAATCCAGGGTAAAGTCGAAACCGGTAATGTCAAATCAGGGAACACGCGAATCTAGCTGAAAATGTCAGTTTTCATTTGTGACACTGACATTTCATATCTATCTATGATGTCGTGGTGACGGCCATAGAATTTCTGAAGGGACGAAAGTAACAAAGGCTGAACATATCCCTGACTCAGCAGTTTTTGTGACAGTGCTTTTGCTCTTTCCACAAAGTCACTGTATGTACTGCACGCTCTACAGTAACGAATTAATTGTGAAATATATACTCCATATGCTGGGGATGCAGGTATATTGGTGCAGAGAAAGGGAAAGTTCACAATTGGAAAGTCAAAATCATCACGTTTGTCATATAATCTAGATTTCAGACCTCCATGTTCGTCAATGTACAACAAAAGGTCAAGGTATGAAGCAGAATCGGGTGTATCGGTTGTCTCTTTAATTTCAAGTTCACTGGGGTAGATACGATGTTAATATTCTTTAAATTTTGGGTCATTAAGAGAACGTACATCGTCTATATATCTGAAGCTGAAATTAAAAGTCTGGGCTAGCTGTTTTTGTTTCTGTTGTATCAGCCCTTGTAAAAACTTTGCTTCATACGAAAAAAGGAAAAGGTCAGCTAAAAGTGGCACACAATGTGTTCCCATAGGAGCAAAGAAGAGAAGCAAATTCAAAACCGCAAGGTTTTCTCTGTTACACTATATACAACAAATAGCAATTCAAGATAAGAATAAGTGAATATAAAGTGGTCTTCAGCAAACAAAAGTAAGCAAAAAACAAATATTCAATGATAACTCATATAAGTTAGTGATAAATATGTAGTATGTCAGCTAAAGTTAAGAATGCTCTATGGTAATGTTTTGATATTTCTGAATTTCGTATTGCAGATTTCTCTGGTTTTATCCATTCAAAAGCATTTTAATTTTTTGCCCACAAACCCCATAATTTTAGCTGATGATTTCATTTTATACATCTTTAGCTGCATATTCTGAAAAAAATTTCATTAAATCTTATTTATTTTGTCATATTCATTCAATGATATATATTGCTAATGTTAAATCTATGAAAAATTCAGAGGAGTTCAGTTTCCAGCAAAATTTTAATCACTTATTCCTCAAAAATTTGTTTGAAATGATATTTATTGTTTTAATTGACCAGCGAACCGCCTTAAGAATTAATGTATTTGAATTAGTAAGATCTTTTATGTGCGAATTAAGATGAATGAATAACAAATGTATTGCTGTAGATTTATACCATGAAGAGAAGTACCAGCACTTTTCATCAAAGCTGATGATAAATATTTATTTTTTATTGTTAATTTATAATTTCAGAGAGATATCCAAGGCAACTGGAGTTCCAGTGCGCAGACTACACAGGAATCCAGAAAACTGTTGTAGTGCCAAAGAAACAAGCACGCATAGAAGCTGACCATGTTTCAAACAATGACAGTTTATCTGATTCAGATATCACACCCAAACCTGCATAACCAGAACCAAATACATCAAATTATGTTGGTATAGCATTAAATGTTGGTGATATGGTATGTATTGCAAGTGGGAAAACCTGTGACTACGCAAAGATCTGGAAATCAAAGGTTGACATTATATAATTATATGAAAAAATGCAACAATAAGTTAACAGACTGAAAATTAACCAGTGGTGGTTTATACAAGGACAGTATCCATAGGAACAATATTTTCTATTCATTAGGAAAAAAACAGATGTTATTGACTCAGACACAGGCCGAAATCAAGACAAAGTTAGCATCATTGTTTTGAATAAAATGTATGACAATAGAATGAAATAGAGAATGAAATAGAGAAATAATTATAACTCTATGTGCAATTGTAGAACACATGACTTTATTTGGAGTCTATCTGGTGTGCAAAAACAATTTATCGAAATATTAAACATTGTGTTATATGTAAATTATTTAACATGTTTTTCAAATTTGAATACAAAACTGTTTAAACATTGCACATGAATTAAAACATGCTTATCAATTTTTAATAAAAAAACAGACTTCACTTCAAAACTGTATTGTGTTTTATTTTAAGGTTGTAATGTAACAAAATGATTTTATGTAGTCACATGAATAATATTGCAACAATGACGGATGTCACAGATTACATTCTAGTTCAATTCTTGGAATCTAAGTAACCAGTTTTTCCTTGATTGTTACTTTGGTAAGGCTAGAATACATTCCCATTTGATTGTGTGTGATTAATTAGTATATTAAGTTTCTATTCAAGTTCTGTTCTCTGATAATTAGTGATCTACTGTGATGTAAATCGGTATATTGGTTGTGGTTCTTCGGATATAATTGACAGACTTAAAAATTGTTCACTACCAAGCATAATTATGCTTTAGTACATGTAGTTTTATTGTGTCGCCTGCACACGTAGTGTGTGACCACATATGAGGGATCACTTTAGTCACCTTGTGTCGCCATTGTTGTCGTTGTCCTTGTCCGTCCCACTTTTTCTTAACACTTTTCTCAGCAACTACAAATCACAGCCCTTGAAATTTTGTATGTGACTTAAAGGGGTTCCCTATTACACTTATTGAATTTAGGTAAAAATTGACAATTTTGTCACAAGCTTGTATTGTAAAGCAATATTGTGTGATGCGTTTTAATACGACCGCAAAAAATTTTGAGGTCGTATATTGGTATGATACTGGCGTCGTCGTCGTCGTCGTCGGCGGCGGCATCGTCGTCGGCGACTGTAGACACTTCGTTTCCGTTCGATAACTTTAGTTCTAGTTGATCAATCCTTATGAAATTTTTACACAATGTTCCTTGGCACAAAAGGAAGGCTGGGATTGGTTTTTGGATATTCTGGCCCCGCCCGTTTTATAGAAAAGGGCCAAAAGGGGCCAAATTTGGTGCTTTCACATATTTGGCTGTAGAATTTTTATTACTTATTAGATTTGGATGGGGTTTGTTTGAGTGTGCTCCTGAGGAAATTTCCAATCTGGAGTATGCCAACGGATTTCACGTAGCATGTACCGCGAACGAGATAAATGGGGCCCAACAGGGGCAAATCTCAAAAAAAACTAATTTTTTTATATTAAGTCCGATTTTGATGCAGTTTTTTTCAATGGATTCCTTGTGAAAAATTAATATGGCGCTCAGCTATTAGATTTTTGATAACTTGTTTCCTTTTCCAGCTATGAGGGGCCAAAAAGGCCAAAATTGCGAATTTGCAGATTATGTAGAATTTTTATTTTTCATCGGATTTCGATGGGATTTTTTTCTTTGGATTCCTCTAAGCTTTCAGTAGTGACGTAGGTCTTATCGTTTCCGAGCTACAAGGGGTCAAAAGGGCCA
>MJUU01047659.1:0-15393 GCA_002080025.1 Modiolus philippinarum | reverse complement strand
AAAGTAATATTTACAATTTTTCCATTTTCATAAAAAAAAATGTATTTATTGGTCATATCTTAAAAAAGTTTTTAATTTTCAATTAATTGACATGTATTTACTTCTTTTTATCAAATTGTGATATTAAATCAACAAGAATTTTATCCATGGAACAATTTTTTTGTTAATTAATTTCCTGACTCATTATTATCATGTACTAAATAAACATACCCCTAGGCAATTAAATAAAAAGTTGGATAACTGGGAATAGTGATTTTTAAAAAGTTGGATAAGTGGGAAGACACCACTGAACAGTCGGCCTACAGTGTAAATACAAGACATAATTTTTATAAAAACATTATAATGTAGTAAAATAATGTGTATTCTTTTTATTTATTGGTGTTTTCAGACGATAATAGGGGGCTTTCGGTCCTTTCCAGGGGGATTTCGGTTAATACACGGGGATTCCTGTAAATTTGGGGGATTCCGGTAATTCGATGTACCCTGTTAGTCTTTATAACCAGTTTGTTTTGTATTTTAGCATGTTTTAGAAATTACTTTGTTTCGTTTTTACATATTGTTTGCCCTTTCCGCTGCCCATACGCCTCACTACAGTATATATTTTAAATTGCAACAAAGATTGTGTACAAATTTCATATCCTTCTAAATATACGTCCTTGATATGATACAAAACATCGTTATTTAATTTACAGGTGTTAGCGTGGTGTAGACTTGAAGACGGTCGTTATTTTTACTGGATAAAGACAAAAACGTCTTATTCTGTTCAATTCTAAAGGGAAAAATATGTTACCTCATCTGTATCCCGCAATGGGATTTCAATGGAACCAGACATGGTGGTTTAAATTTCTTTTTATCTTCAAAAATGTGCAACTTGTTGAAAATTTTAGTGAAACATTCTGCTTCCGGTCATGGGAGCTATCCGAAAACCAAAACTGAGTCTCACTAATCACCAATAAGAACCAATGAGAACCGTCAAGAACCGACAACAAGAACCCAAAAAAAGCGAAAGAAACAGACAAGTACAGAAGAATATATTTTTGCACTCCTCACTTTTTTCTGTTCATGTTTTCTTTCTATCGATTTTCTGATATCAAAATCGCATTTCTGATTTCACTGAAAAATGGTATTTCTGATATCAGATAAATATCTTTTTATATATCAGAAATTCAAGTTTTTCATACATCAAAAATATTATTTTAAAGGAAAAATTGAATTTTTGATAAACTAAAATAAAGACTTCATTTTCTGATATCAGGAAAGTACCGACTCCTACATATGAATGATCCCGCCGTTGAATTGTGTAGTTTTATCCTGGGCTAAGATTTGTATACAAACCCTTGTCCTGGGCAATAATGGGGGGGGGGGGCTCAATGATTTAGACAATTCATTTGCAGTTCTTGACGCCAGTAGCTCATTTTATTGAACTGTCATTTATGATTCATTTATCTCACGTAACTTTATATACTGTAAAGTCGTTGAAATCAATTATTTGTCTTGTATATATGTTTGTATCTCCCTCAGGAGGAATTAAAGTTTTGTCTTATACGAGAAATTCGTTTTTTTTACATAAAAACGTATTTTCTGATATCAAAAAAAATATTTTATAAAATCAAGGATGTATATTAAATATACATCCTTGATGACATAGAAAAATCAAAATTTCTTATATTAAAAAAACGAATTTCTGATAAAAAAAAACATGTCTTTTATTTCGAATAGCCGAATTTCAGATACCAAAAAAATCGATTTCTTGATTTCAAAAATATGATTTTTTTTTTATTTTAGATATTCGATTTTCTGAAGAAATGAATTTCTGAATTATTGAATGAAGATGAAAAACTTTACGGTTATTGACTGATCGTTGTTGTTTATGAAATGTAATATATCCCGACGTTTTCATATTCATATTGAATTAAACTATTTAACAAACCAGATTGATCGAATAAAAAGCGGTGTCCCGGCTACGATTTTCGGTTGTAACTTTTGATTTACTCAACATAAAATCATTCTGAAAAATTTCCGAAAAGCTGATTTATCGCATATTTACAACATTAAATTTTAATTCTAACAACAATGAAATTCTTATTTAAAATGGGTAATAAATGCACTATAGGTCGTTTTCTTGTGTAAAGAGGTCGCAAAAATTATCGAGAAACCGTCCAATAAACAAATGACAGTTATCGATGATTAATGAGCGTCAGAACAATGAAAATAAAGAAAATTGGCTAACTTTAACTAGCTAGTTTACATGTCAAATTCCATCCTACAATTATGAAATTTTACCAAGATAAAGCTCTTTGTATTGGCTTTATAGCCATATATAATTTATGCAGGAAAATTTTTTAACAGCGCTGATAAATTTTGACTGATGTGACCACGCTCATGCAATTTTTAAAAATAAATTTTGGAGTTCAAACACTAAACTTTCCCTGTGTATTTTAATACTAAATTTTCAACTAAATTTAAAGAAAAATATACCATGATTCGCATCGAAGTTTCATCTTTTCAATCATATAAGATTTGTAGCATTAAATATTTTGGGGAAAATAAAAAGTGTACTGAAAAGAACGTTATGAAGTGTAAAATTTCGCTGTATATTTCTAAAAAATCAAAAACTTTGTGTACTTTGGAATAAATTTATTTCACAAAAACTATACTATGATTTTAAGCAATTTTTTTTCTATAAAATGGTGTACTTTGTATTAAATTCGGTGGGAAAATGTAGCTGTAAAGTGTACTAAAACTTTCCTATGTTTCAACAGAGAAATGCTAAAAAAAAATACGACGATTTACAGGTAAATCTCCCGACACCGAAATTATAAGAAATGTGAATGTTTCAAATCCCTGTTATATCAGTCCGACTGTATTATCTGGAAAGGAGTTGTAAGTTGTGAAAACTTGTTTTCAATCCAGTGTTGTAATAATGCATAAACTAACGAATTTCTTATATCAGAAAATCATTTCTATTTTTTTATTTCAGAAATTCAATCAAAAAATCATAATTCATTTCTACCATATAGACCATTTATAATATTCGGGGAAGCCTGTGGTAATAGTTCTGTTGTGGGTTCTTCCTCGAAAGAGATATGACTCCTATCATTAATTACACGTGTCAGAAATATCTATGTCTCCATTGTCTTTTACTCATTGCCCTTTTTATCACAGACTTGTTGTTTTTGCCAAGTTTTCTTGTATATAAATATATGAGACGCATTTTCACTGTGTTAGGTCACCTTAGATTTATTCCACGTTTAACGCCATTCGCGCGCGTAGGTTTTTGAAAATTCTAGGAAATAAAAAAAACAAACAAAAATTTCGTAATATCCACACATTTTCGCGTCGAGGTCGCGACCTGTCACCAATTGAGCAGTTGGATATGGAACTAATGAAAGACTTGCATTAAAGGTTTTATTTCAATATTATGTATTAAAATTTGTAAAAGATAATTGCAAATACTAGTATTGTGTTTGAATTTTTGTTTGTTTTACAAATGTAAATATATCTGTACTTGATTCAAAATGAATTGGTCATTTTCCCAGCCGACTATCTGAAGAAAGTCCTACCTACATTTTTGGATATAGGGATTTAATTTTGTCGTAGAATTGTTGCCTATAGTCTGTAGATGCGCAATATGATTTCGGATTTGTTATCTTTATCTTGGTACAAACAAGAATCTCCAAGATGTCGATTTTGACAAAGGCCCTAGGATGGGGATTTTGACACATGTGGCATGTGACGAGAACTCTTCCTACTTTTGTCTGTAGTATCCTTAATTTCGAGGTCTTTTGGATAGATCAAATGAAGAAAATCAACAAAGTGAGGGTTATTTAGTGACAAAATATCATCTTGATGACAGAGGATTGGACCAGTTTTTATCTTTATTTTGAAGAAACGCTTCGATGAATTCAATCTCAAAGTGAAGAAACAGATCGGCTAGGAGAGGTGCACAGTTTGTGCCAATTGGAATTCCGATAGTCTGTTGAAAAACAAGTCCTCCAAACTGGACAAATATTTATATCATTGGAATTAAAGTGTTTTTATTTTGTTGCAGAATTTTTGCATATATTCTGTAGATGTACAATAAGCTTTTGGAATTTAATTCCGGTTCCAACTTTGGGTAAATTTCCTGAAAATTTATATCAAAGACACATATTTTGACATTTTGGCATACAATCTTATATTATGACAAGTGTTCGGTAGAAAAACGAAATTATGAAAACTGAGGATTCTTAAAGGTGGTTTTAATTTTCTTAAATTACATGAAAGATTGAAAGACCACTTGCTTTTAATTCAACCTAGCAACCATACTGAATTAATTTGTTTCGATTGAGACAAGCATTTTAATCAATTGGATTTATGAACTATTTTTGATTCCAGATATGGTAAATTTTCTGAAAGTCTCAAAGACCACTTATTGTTTGTTTGTTTTTTTTTTAATTCCACCTAGCAATCGCACTTAAATATTTTGATTAGTTCAGGACAAACGTTTTAATCAACTGGATTTCAAAAATGTTTTGATTCTAATCTTGGTAAATGTAATGAAAGTCTCAAAGAACGCTTAGTTTTTGGAATTCTATTGAGCAACCATACTTAAATATTTTGCTTGGTTCAACGCAAACTTTTTCATCAATTGGATTTCAAAAATATTTGATTCCAATTTTGGTAAATTTCCTGAAAGTCTACAAAACCAGTTCTCATTTTCGGGGGAATTCTGTCTAGCAGCCACACTTAAATAGTTTGTTTAGTTTAGGACAAACATTTTCAACAGTATTTGATTCAAATTTTGGTAAATTCCCTATGAGTCTCAAAGACCACTTATTTTGGGGGATTTTGCCTAACAACCATACATTCTTCAATTCTTTTAGTAAAAATAACGACTTTCAATGGTTTGATTTCAAAAATATAAAGATAAAATATGCCCAGGGTGTATAATATCTGTTTTTTTTGTTTAAAATAGTTGTCGTTTCCGACAACAACAAGGTTTTTGTCTTTTTTCCCCGTAATTCAGGCATAACACAAGACTATATATATAGAGAAAGATAAAATATAGAAAGAAATACACTTTTTATGACATGACTATGAATTTTACAAAGAAAAATATTGGAAAGGTGTAGTAATAGCCTACTTGCTGTCCTGCACACGTATAAACGTAACTTAACGTCATAATGTACTAGATGGCGGTAACGTCGGACCCTGGTAACAGCAACGTCTGGATTAGATAGGGCGGACAAAAATCGCATAAGATGACAATGGTAGGTATTACTTTTACAAAAGCTACTCCTACTCTGGATAATCTGTTTTGTATAGTTTGACTGAATTTGTTATTTTATGCGATGGTGAAGTCGAGAATAAACTTAATTGCGGAATCCCATTGTGTACTCTATTTTACAACTTAGAATTTTTCATACAACCAAAACAATATTGATAACTATTTCTGGTTCAACTCTTTTATTTACTACACGTTATTTTTAAACTAAAGTATATCATATTATAAAAACATGGAAAAAACCTCCATTCAATTTTTTGATAGTGTCTACAGTCAAAGAAAACTTTCATAAAACACTTTATAGGACTTTGATGGAATAGAAACCCGTCCCATTTTTGTTCAAACATGGGGATTTGATTAACCAATCGAAAAGAAGTTTTGAGACGAAGATATTTTTGGTTACAAAACAGAAGCACCTGGCTGAAAAATGAAATTACAATATGCAGCAAATGTTGAATATTACTTATTAACTTTCATGAACATAAATACTATTTATTTATAGATTGTTATATTAATTAACTAATATGTATAGGGCAAACCATAAGTAGCAAATTAATAATAAACAATTATTCATTATTATTAATATTATTTATTTTGTATTGTTATTATTTATGTAGATTTAATTTCTCTTCCAATATAATTGATGTCTGCTTGTTATATTAGCCTGATGTGCAATCCTTTTGAACCATGTTTTTATATTGTCATATATACCTATGTTCGATAAAATATTTTGAATTGAATTGAATTGGAATGTTGAAGAAAATTTCTGTAGACGAATGTCATGATCTATTCTGGAATGACTTTTTGAACTGTGCTTGGTCCTCAAACTGAACCGTGACTTTCACAAAACTGGTCAAAATATACAGTTGCTTTTTACTAACATGCATAGTTTTTTAATCTACAATTCTATTTTATGCACTAAATCCATGGTAAAAATGCGCTATATAATTAATCTTCAGCTTGAGAGATTGGTGCTTTTATTTCCTTGTATAGAAAGTTCCCCGCTTTTCTTTGACCATCAACTAAAAAAACTTTGATAGTCGCAACAGACAACTTTGACCAAGCTTTTGATGGAAACTTTGAAAGTGTCAACAGGACTTAGGAAGTCTGCATTTGTTTAATGGAAACTAACCAACATGGATCTTGTGAATAAAGCATGATCTCTGCTTTTAAACAATTCTAGTGTCTTCAATTATGAGATTTATTTGTATGAGGATCAGAAACAGCGAGAGGCAATGCAAGCTTCGTTTATTTGTAAGAAGCTTAGAAACAGGGGTAATGCGAGCTTCAGCGATCTGTTAATGAAGCATACACCTCCGTCGATAGTTATGATTTTTCTTACCTTTATACTACATTACCGCATACACTCACCAAAGAGAAATTTTCGTATTTGATCAAATGGTCCTTCAAAAAATCAGGATGTACGTACATTTGTTGCAATACATTTAAATCGTTTTTCAGTGACGACAAACATGACAAATATACCAACTGGACTTGTCAGGATAAGATTTTCTTCTTGATAATATTTTTGTTCGTTTCGGTGATGCAGTCTATCGGCAAAAAATATGTATTCCTATGTGTACCAACTGAGCACCTCTCATAGCAGATTTATTTCTTTATTGCTACGAGTCACAATTCATGGCAAAAATTCAAAAAGGCCCTTTTAAACAGCATTTAGTGGATAAATTTAACAAAACATATAGATATTTGGACGATATTTTGGCTTTAAATAATCCTGAATTTTCTAAATCTACAGATGAAATTTATCCTGCAGAACTTAATTTAAATAAATCCAATAGCAGCAGTGATTATACTCCTTTTCTTGATCTTGATATATCAATAAATCAAGGAAAGTTAAACACAAACACTAAGGTTTATGATAAAAGGGATGATTTCTCCTTCCTTATAGTTAATTTTCCCCATCTCGATGGCGATGTTCCGTTGGCCCCTTCTTACGGGGTCTACATTTCACAACTTGTTCGATATGCACGAGTATGTAGTGATGTTTCTGACTTCAACGACCGAAATCTTTGCCTCACTGAAAAACTTCTGCATCAAGGGTTTTAATGGTGGCATAGTTTTGCCCCCTACTTGTCAGATTATTAAGTAGACTTGTCAGATATTTACGTCAACATGTCAGATATTTATGTTGACTTGTCAGATAATTATGTTCACTTGTCAAATAAAAAAAAAATATATTATGTGGTCTATTGACCAGCTAACGCCAATGGCTGCCATCCAAAAGTCAATATAATTATTTGACAAGTCAACATAAGTATCAGACAAGTCGACATAAATATCTGACAAGTCGACATAAATATCTGACAAGTCCACACACTTATCTGACAAGTCCACATAATTATCTAGCAAGTAATTATGTCGACTTGTTAGATAATTATTTCGATTTGCTAGATAATGATGTTGTCTTGTTAGATATTTATGTTGACTTTTGGATGGCCGGCATTGGCGTTAGCTGGTCAATAGATCACATAATAAAATAATTTTTATCTGACAAGTGAACATAATTATCTGACAAGTCAACATAAATATCTGACATGTTGACATAAATATCTGACAAGTCTACTTAATTATCTGACAAGTAGGGGGCAGAACTATGCCAACATAGGTTTAGATATCATAAATTGATAAAAAAACATTCTCTAAATTTTATTAAAGATACATTGACTTATTAATAAAATTTGGTTCTACATGCAGGGCTCTTATACATCAGGGCTTTCACATCCAAACTTCTATGGCAATATCATTTACAAAGCGCATAAATTCAAAAATTGTCCTTCCAAACTTATTTATCCGTTGAACAAACTTATTCATAAAGGATATAAATACAGCATTGTTGTTAAATCTTTACTTCTGGTTTTTCTTGGCAAAAATATTGATCATCTCCTAAATGCTTTACACCATAACTAAATTTAAACAATTTTTCATATTGGCAGTATTTGGCATTGCACAATATCATGTTCTCCTTTCATAATTGATGATGTTATACCAAATCTATTTAGAAGTATTTCATATGATATCATAGTCAACGGAAATTATGTCCTTAGCTAGCTGCGAGCATTTGTGTAGACAGTACATGTGTGTATTGTCTTCATGTTTTATGTACTTCATTGTAAGGGTACTCATATTGATAAGTTGGACTTTTTTCTAGTTTGATTTTTACTGTGAGTCTTTTTGTGTATTTATTTTTTAGCTATTCACCACACATAGGGGAGAGTTTGGATCCAAGAAAACGAGTTTAACCCCACCGCAATTTTTGCGCCTGTCCCAAGTCAGGAATATGTTGGTCATTGGCTTGTCCTTGTCTTCTTATAAAATTTTAGTTTCTTGATATTTGGGTTATGGGTGTGGTTTGTTTCCATTGATTTATTCACTTTTTTACCTTTTTGGGGCCATTTAGGGCTTGCTATATGGTGTGAGGTTCCTCACTGTGTTGAAGACCGTACGGTGACCCCTAGATGCTTTGTTTTGGGTCGTTTTAACCTGGATATGGGGTGTTGTCTCCTTGACATTTACCCAATTTCCTTTCTTTTTCATATTGCCGCCTGTTTCGTGCCGAATACAAATAAATCACATATTTGAAGACACTAAACGTATATTGTTTTTATACTGCAATCTTAAAATATGAGAATTAACTTTTGAATAATAATCGTCCGATCATCAATGGCGTTTAAAATGCCGTCGATTCCGAAAAGTGAATTTCGATGAATATCAATGCCATTGAGCAAGATTATGCTCTGGTTTATGTACAATAGACATTCGATGAAAAAATGGAAAACATCTTTATTTGAAGATCCGCAATTACATAACTTATGATATTAATTCTTTTTAGACCTATATTCAGGGAGCTACATTGGTATCTATGTCTAGTATATAAGTTTATATTGAATCTTCTGTGCGTAATTCCCTCACATTGTTAATTGTCAAAATAAAAAAAAAAAAAAATCAAGAGGTAGAGTTTAAAGCCCCAGAGTCATAGAAAATTGATTATCTTACCCCTTTATACGTACTAAAAATAACTCATTTGCAGTATAAAACAAGTTTACAAATGGCAAAATGAGGAGAGTCGAAAGCTTCAAAAGGTTCTATTGTATGTCAATCTTAAAGTACAAGTCAGTTCTGGACCTCAGCCACGTTCTTCTTTTCTCTTTTCTTGTCTTAATTTTCTATTGTACAAAAATTGAGCTTATTTTGTTTATAATTTCTTGCCATAAAATTGTTGTCGCTTGAATATGTGTATATTGTAAAGAGAGGGGTTGCACTAAGTTGGCAAAAATTGTGTCCAATCCTTTAAATAAAATAATACTTGTGATCAGCATTTCAGTCTGGTGAAAAAAAACGCGGTCACTGTTAGCCAGACTGAATTGTATCCATAGAATAACCAATATGGACTATTTTCTGAAAATGCCGGTTGATTATTCTCCAGTTAATGCGTAGGTCACTGCTAAATTATCAAAATGAAGGACACCTTTATCAATTTTAAAATTTGAATACTTTGAAATGTTTTAGGGCCGAATAGAGAACTTAACTGTATCATTTTTTCCCAACTGAGTTAACCTCACATTGTCGAACTAAACTATTTACAAATCGCGACTTTTTTGCACACCGGGGTAAA
Organism: Modiolus philippinarum; assembly: GCA_002080025.1. Lineage (NCBI taxonomy): Eukaryota > Metazoa > Mollusca > Bivalvia > Mytilida > Modiolidae > Modiolus > Modiolus philippinarum. The sequence continues at coordinate 5,494 of MJUU01047659.1, read as the reverse complement.
AGAAAACTAGCGAGAAACATTCATGTAATTCTGTGTGTTGCTGTTGCAAATTGCAAGAATAACCTAATATTATTGTGCATAACGATTGCGGTGCCATTAAACGTTCAGGCAATCTCATTATAGAAGAAGTTTAGTTTTCCGCCCGTTTACCGTAAAGTTGAAGGCCACAGAAAGATTTAAGTCAGTCATTCCTTTTCTATTTTGTTGTTGTTGTTTTTTTTGCTGTTTTTGTTAATTCGTTACTGTATAGCGTGCAGTTCATACAGTGACTTTATGGAAAGAGCAAAAGCACTGTCACAAAAACTGCTGAGTCAGGGATATGTCCAGCCGTTGTTACTTTCGTCGCATCAAAAATTCTATGGCTGTCACCACGACATCATAGATAGAGTCACAAATGAAAACGGACATTTTCAGCCAGATTCACATCTTCCCAGATTTGACTTAACCCTGGATTGACCAACGTACAGTGTGATGGTGCTGTATACAGAGCAGGATATGCTTATCCTTCCGGAGCACCCGATTAGTTCACACTGTTAGAGCGAGTTTAGTTTTTTGTGTTGTATATGAAGTTTTTGTGTGTTTTGTGGGCATGCGGTGTCTTTGGTCTTCCGTCTTCTGGTGTTCTTGCTTTTGCCTTGTCTCTGGACTTTGATTTATGTAATCTTGTTCTTTCTACTGCCGTTGTTTTGTATATTTTGTAGATTTATCTTTTAATTTGTGGCTTAATTATCCAATTTTAGGATTATAGATACAGTCTTTTTTCCGTATGATATATGATATTAAAATAACTATTTTAAATGAATTTGAATTAACACAAAACAATTGTAATAATAGGCAAAAATAGTGAATATTATCCATTTTTAAGTTTATCGATACAGTCTTTTTTCCATATGATATATGATAGTCAAATAACTAGTTTAAATGAATTTGAATTGTCACGAAACTGTTGTAATCATCGGCGAAAATAGTGAATAATTTCCGCAAAACATGAAACTAAGAACAAAGCAATATTAAAAGTTAATGAAATGTTAGTCAGCAACCATCACCAGATGATTATAAAACTAGGAGATCAATATAATTATGTACATTTCCAATCTTATCTTTGTTGTGGAGACTAGTACTAACACATCTGTATGGATTTTTATCATATAGAAGAGAGAAACTGAAGACTCAAAAGAGAATGTTCAAACAGATAATGGTGACAAAACGGGTACAGGAACTATATTTCAGGTATTTTTAAATATCTTCCCTTCAAATATTTTTCCTGCCGATTTTTTTTTAAATATTTGAAGGCTCCAATGTAATACGAACTTGTTTCATTTTTACGCCTCGTATTGTTGTATTGTGGTCTATTTTATTATCTTTCAATAACTAAACCAATAGATAAAGTATGATTACTGTCTAAAAACTAATAATGAACACGTTTTCATGGGAGGAGCACACTTTAGACTTTTGCGCGACCTAGACCATTGTACGATTTTAAATGCACAACTTTTTAAAATTGCGATATATTTCATGTTATGTATACCCTCTTTTGGTCAAAGGTTTCATTATACAGTTTTTTCCCTTCAGTTTTAATATGGGTGCCTTTTGAATCACCAATTACGATTCTCTTTTTTACATTGTTCGTATGGAGGGAAATCTCGTACTGAGGGGTGTGTGTGGTTGACGATTCCTTTGTTTTTTGTTGCGGTGGAAAAAAAAATAAATGCGCTAATGTGATTGGATCATGAAACCAATCTACTTTTTCAAAAACCGTTCCCATACTAATTAAAACTAAAGGCTCAGCGGGACTGAGACTGTGTCGCTCACTTGACAAAATACTTTTATGCCATGCATTTTTTTACCAATGGGGTCTAAATTGTTTAGCTATGTTCTCCAACATGTTTTTTGTCTGATCCTATTAAAATGGGTAATTTTTGCAACGGACCTTCTATACATTCAGTTAAATATACTTGAATAGTGTCAGAGAAGATGGTGAAAAAAGATGGCTATCTCATATCGGGCTCTAATGTTAAACTATGTTCTGCACTGGAGGAATTATTTTTGTCGGATTGAAATGAATGGAGCACTTTTTGTAAAGTACCCTCCGTACATCATTCCTGTAAAGTGTGGTTGAATTTGCGTCAGTGGTTTCAGAGGATAAGATTAAATAGGCTCCAATGTTAAACTATGTTCTATGCTGGAAGCCATGTTTTTTATCGGATCGGAACGAAATGAGCAATCTTTGTCAAGGACTTTAGTACATCATTTCTGTCAAGTTTGGTTGAATTTGCTTCAGCCGTTCAGAGGAGAGGAAAAACATGTGATTTTTCCAATAGGGTCCAATGTTTAACCTGAGTTCCGCACTAGCGGCCATGTTTTTTATCGGATCTGAACGAACTCCTCATACATTTTTGAATTAGTTTTAATTCTGTTATATTATTGTTGAATGTATGCTGCAGATGCGCAGTAAGTTTTCGGATTTTCGATATTGGCCTTGGTGCAAACAAAAGGCCCAAAAGATGTCTGTGTTGACACATTGCAGGACCTAGGTATTGACGCTATTAATCTAAGCAATATACTTAATCACAAACAAGTAATATCGAAAATTCCTGTCTACTTCAACAATCAATTAGTCCCAAATATTTCCTACAGCTACTCCAACACCATCGCAAAGCATATCTTTAATTACAGAAAAGCATTGCAGGACCTAGATATTGAAGTTTTACGTGTGATTGTTCCAGTTTTCTTCCGTAAATGGTGGTTTACAGTGGGAGATGACCCATGTGAGATCGATGCACGCGACCTCATCTCACACCGGTAAATGACCAACCAGACGTGCTGATTTTTGTGATACAACAATCGTAACCATGACTTAACGTCATAAAACACCTGACGTCACAATGTAAAGAATACTCAAATGGCGACAACGTTGTTCAAACAGTAAAGGTTACCAGACGTTTCTTTTCGCCTTTTACGGAAGAAATAGGATCTTGCATGAGATCAAAATTAAAGATCGGGATATCTTTCACTCGTGTAAGAAATTCAACGTCTTTTCCTCTCGTTTCGCTACGCTCCACTCGAGAAAAGACGAAATTTCTTACACTTGTGAAAGATAGCCCGATCTTTAATCTGACCTTATGCAAGATCCTATTACACCTTTTATATACCAACCCTCTGGCCACGTTATTACAGGTAATCTGGATATCATTGACCACGATGGTCCCAGGAAAATTATTTCAAAAGGCCTGAAGTTCAGGGAACCTCAACTTATCAACTGGAATCATAATTTTAAGATCATTATGGACGCAGTTGAGGAATATGCCAGATCCTGGATCAAGCGTGAATCTGAAGTTGATGACATCAACACATTGTCAGAGTGGGTAAAAGCTATCTGGTCTTTAGTGTTACGCAGAATACATAAATTGAAAAACTGCGTACAGAATACACCCAAATCTATCTTCAAAGACGGTGGCGCTGTATCTTGTCTTTCATCCCTTCACGAAAAGTATGTTGTTGTTCCAGCAGACAAAGCCGCAAACAATGTTGTTTTTGTGTGCAAAAAGCACTATTACGATTGCCTAATACATGAACTTGACGTAGATAATCGCTCAGGCAACCCCACATACAAAAATATTACTATAGATAAAGATGAAATCCTGGCAAATCATAAATCGTTTATGGAATCATTAAACATTTCTACCAATGACAAAGCTAATGATTTGCCTAGTTTGCACTGGACACCCAAACTTCATAAGTGGCCGTACAAACAACGGTACATTGCCGGCTCTTCCAATTGTTCTACTAAAGAACTGTCCATTATCCTAACTAAGATTTTGACTGCTATGAAAGAAGGACAGCAAAAATACTGTGACACTGTTTATTCACGTAGTATCATCAATCATATATGGATACTAAAAAATTCTAAAGATCTTCTGAACAACTTGAAAACCCGGTCACTTTCTAAGATCCACTCGTTGAAAACATTCGATTTTTCTACACTCTATACTACTCTTCCCCATTCAAAATTGAAAAGTCGTTTGATTGATCTTATCAAGAACGCATTTACTTACAAAAAAGGACAGAGCTTTCAATATGTAGCCTTAGCATATACATCTACATATTTTACTAACAAGTACCAAAGGGTAACACACGATACTACACTGAAGAACAGGTGATCAGCATGCTGGAATTTCTCATTGACAACATATTTGTCCAGTTCGGGGGCAAGATATTCCAACAGACAGTCGGCATTCCAATGGGAACGAATTGTCCTCCTCTCTTAGCCGACCTGTTTTTGTTCACTTACGAAACAGAATTTTTGCAAAATTTGGTCAAACAAAATAAAATTAAAGAGGCTAGATCCTTTAATTACTCGTACAGATATATTGATGATGTTTTGTCTCTTAATAATAGTAACTTTGCCGACTATATTCCATTAATATATCCCCCAGAACTTGAAATAAAGGAGACTACAGACACTGACTATTCTGTTTCGTTTTTAGATTTACTTTTGGAGTTTGACGACAGTGGCAACCTCAGCACACGAATTTATGACAAAAGAGACGATTTCAATTTTGATATTGTAAACTTTCAACACCTCGACAGTAATATTCCGTCTTCCCCATCGTATGGAGTATATATTTCTCAATTAATCCGTTACGCTAGAGCATGTAGTCACTATCAAGATTTTTTGAAACGACACAGATGTTTAATTCGTAAACTTTTAAATCAGGGCTTCGAGAAATGCAGATTAATAGTTTTTCTGAAGAAATTTATTGGACGATATCCAGATTTAATTGATAAATATTCAATTCCTATTTCCAATTTTATTGAAGACGGTTTTGTTTAAGTTTTGACTTCTTCCTTGATGTTTCTCTCTTTTTGCAACTTTAGTGTGATTTGTGCACCGAGCGACAAAAACATTTTACCTGTATGAGACTAGGCTTGTACATCGAACGACAAAAACATTTTACCTATTAGAGAAAAATTCTAGGTTTTGACTAACTCGAATAATTCAACCCCTCTCCGTATCCGATTCTCTCCTTCTTCGTTAATGAAGCGATCGAAGTGAGTGTGGAATATAACGACTGGATTATCCGGGTTAGGTTTTGACAGAAGGCACACCACTAATTCGGCCACCCATTGACTCGTATGTTAAATTCCGGGATTTCAAAAATTCACATAATATAGAAATGAATTTTCCCAGGTGCGGGAACTTTTTTTACCGTTTACAGATCACCAACACGATAAAATAAATACATTTAAACCATATGTTGTATGTCAAATAAGAAAATAAAATTGAATTGTAACATTCCGGTTAATTTTGTACATAGTCGCAACAGAGAATTTTCGGTATTTAGTCGTATTTCATTCGATCCGTTGCAACTTAATCATGTTTTTTCAACTGTTCTTTGCTTTCCGTCATTCACCTAGAAATATTCTATGATCTTGCTGATTATATCATGTATCAATTGGCTGGAGTCACTACAAATTAAAATGCACTATTTTT
>MJUU01047656.1:0-14776 GCA_002080025.1 Modiolus philippinarum | reverse complement strand
CCAATATTAAAACTATTTTCCCCGCTGGCGGCCATCTTGGAAATTGCACGGACCTAAAAAAAACCTTTTTTAAGGGACCACCCAAGGACTATTGTAGCCAAGTTTGGTTGCAATTGGCTCAGTAGGTTCAGAGAAGAAGATCTTTGAAAGTGTTTTCCCATAGGGTCCAATGTTAAAACTATGTTCCCCGCTGGCAGCCATCTTGGAAATTGTGCGATCCTGAAAAACACTTTTTTGTAAGGGACCACCCAAGGACTATTGTGGCCAAGTTTGGTGCCAATTGGCCCAGTAGTTTCAGAGGAGAAGATCTTTGAATGAAAAGTTTACGCCGGACGGACGGACGGACAGACGGACGGGCGATGGACGGACGACGGATGGACGGACCACGGACGCAAAGTGATGGACATGGCATTAGCCAGGTGAGCTAAAAAATAGATTTTTGAGATTTCCCCCTTTTGGAACCCATTTATCTCATTAACGGTACATGTGACATGAAATCCGTTGACACACTTCCGAATCCAAATTTCCTTAGGATCACACTGAAAGAAACCCCATCAAAATCTGATAAATAATAAATATTTCTACAGCCCAATATATGAAAACACCTAATTTGGCCCTTTTTGGCCCTTTTTAAAAAAACGGGCAAGGCCACAATACCCAAAACCAATCCCAACCTTCCTTTTGTGACAAGCAACATTATGTTTAAACTTCATAAGGATTGATCAACTAGAACTGAAGTTATAGCACGGAAACGAAGAGTCTACAGACGCCGACGACGCCGCCAGTATCATACCAATATACGACCTCAAAAATTTTTTTGCGGTCGTATAAAAATCTAATAATTGAGCACTACATTAATTTTTCATAAGGAATCCGCATCAAAATCGGACTAAAAATTTAAAAAAATAATTTTTTGGGATTCCCCCTGTTAGGGCCCCATTTATCTCATGAACGGTACATGCGATGTGAAATCTGTTTTTCATACTACTGATTGGAAATTTATTAAGGAGCACACTGAAAGAAACCCCATAAAAATCTGATTAATAATAAATATTCTGAGAACACCCAATTTGGCACTTTTTTCAGAAACGGGAGGGGCTACAATACCCAAAAGCAATCCCAGCCTTCCCTTTGTGCAAAGAAACATTGTGTTAAAATTTCATAAGATTGGTCAACCAGAACTTAAGTTATCGCACGGAAACGAAGTGACTACAGACGTCGACTCCGCCAGTATCATACCATTATAAGACCTCAAAAATTTTTTTGCGGTCGTATAAAAACCTTTTTTTTAAAAAACTTTTATATCACCTTAGCTTTCTGTCAATGAAAAGAATTGACATGGTACTTCACAACATGCTTATGCCTACCAGAATTTTGAACAAATATTCATAATCTTATAGCTGTGATATACCTGATGAATCCTGATTAATTCTGTAAGCATCAGTTTGCCAAATGAAAATTTCAGCCATTATCACAATTCACAAATGACAATTGAATGCAAAATTCAAGCAAGTGCAAAAACATGATAAATGTTTAACGCTTACAGTTTTTCAAAATAAACTTGCACACCAAAAGTCTTAGTTTTTGTTGGCAAGCAGAGGATAATACATGTATATGTGAACAATCATCTGGTGGCCTACCAGGCACACTCTTTCATACAGATAATTTTCTGAAAAATTTTCACTTTTCCAGAAAATATACAACCTGCTTACATCATTATATTACGATATCTTAAAGATGTGGCTAGGTTTCTTATTTTCTCTGTTTCATGTACTTTTCCTTTATTAATAACTAAATACCTAACTTTCTGTAAATTTAAGTTTAAATCAATTCTTTTTTTTCAAAAAAAGTTTTACTGAGCTGCAAAATTAACTGAAAATACATTTATATCATATTTGGTAGATGTTTTGGCTTTAATAATTTGCAATAAAGATACTGATTTTTTCATACATTGAATTACATATTTTGTTGCAAACATGGTGTGCAGTGTATTAAATGTCTATCAGCTTATTGTGGCTTATGACAAAAGAAGATTTACTTACTTATTGATCAGATATATATATAAATAGAGAACAGATGTTTTATTTATGAAACAGGAAAATATAACTTCATAATACTTTCATCAAATCATTTGTGATTTGAAATCAATGTTGATTGTTTTTCAACATTATGACATGATAATGAAACATTTTGTGATCATATAATTAGGCTAAAACAGGGGTAATAACAAAATAACCGAACAAAGTTGTCAAACTTGTCAAGAGCCGAAGTCCATGAGACAAAAAGACAAATCAAGAAGAAACAACCAAAACCAGAGGCTCCCAGGAGCCTGTATCGCTCACCTGGCTTTTAGTTGCCACAATCAAGGTAACATTGTAAGTTATACAGTTGTTCTTCAGTCTCTCAAATTTTCGTAGCTTGAAGCCCACCAATATCTTGAACTGTATTTAAAGTCTGACCATGTTTTACTTTATTTCTTTGTTTGGCTTTTTTGACAAAAAACGTTCTTGCTAAGGACCACTTTTGACACCAGTTTTGAAGTCCAGACGTCATTTTGTAAATGGCAGTCAACGAACAACTTTCAACATCAGTTTTGAAGTCGCAACATAAATATCTATTTGGAAACCAAATTTCATTGAGATCTGACAACATTGAATTTTCCCGCCTCTTTTGGCAGCTATTTGAAAATGGCATTTAAAAAACAATTTTCAACACCAATATCAATTTGGAAACAAAATTTCATTGAAATCAGACAATGTCGAATTTTCCCGCATTTCTTGGCGGCCATTTTGAAAATGGCGGTCAACGAACAATTTTCAACAACTGTTTTGAAGTTGAAACATCAATATCTATTTGGAAACCAAATTTCATTGAAATCGGACAATGTTGAATTTTCCCGCTTTTTTTGGGCGGCCATTTTAAAAATGTCGGTCAACAAACAATTTTCAACGCCAGTTTTGAAGTCTCCACAGCATGGCAATCATTTTATCAATTTACACTTAACCTTCATCCTCTGTAGTTTTGGAAATAAAAGACGCAAAATATGAAAATTTTGAAAATTCTGTGAAAAAAGGGCAATAACTCCTACAAGGGTTTTTGGATTTTCTTCAAAATTTCAGGGTGGATAGATCTTGACATGCTGAACATTTTTTCAATTTAAAGTTGACTTCTATCTCTTATAGTTTTTCTGATAAAAAATTAATGAAGTCAGAATTTTGAAAATTTTCAGAAAAAGGGCAATAACTCCAAGACAGGATTTCGAATTTTCTTCAAAATTGCAGAGCAGGTAGATCTTGCCATGCTGATAATTTTTAACACCATGTCAGATTTTTGATATCTGTAACGGTTTTCGAGTTATTTGCAAAAAACAGCAATTTACCCTTATGTTCTATTTTTAGCAACAGCAGCCATCTTGTTTGATCTACGGACTAATCGAACACAATTTTTAAACTGCATACCCTGGTGATGATTCAGGCCCAAATTTGGTTACAATTCATCCAGCAGTTTCAGAGGAAAATATTTCTGAAATTGTTGACGGACGGGCGGACGGACTGACGACGGATGGACGACGGCACAAAGTGATGGCAAAAGCTCACGTGTCCTTTTAGGCCAGGTGAGTCAAAAATTGTCGACTCCAATGGTACTGACTTGGTACAGGCATTTAAAAAAAAATGGTGGGTTAAACCAGTTTTTAGGCAAGCCAAACCTCTCCTTCCTTTGCGGTAACTTTTTTAATGATCATATGAGATAAAATTTTTTGAAGCCCTGATTAATAAGGCAGTCACAAAGATAACTATGTTTAATGAGAAATAATTTGTGCTAGCTCTCACATAACGAATCAACTGTGACACATACAAACCGTAAGCAGGAGAAGCTGGAATATTACTGTTAATATTTTACGAAAGGGTATGGAGTAAATGAACATGAGACCATAACACATATGTTAACTCCAACTGCAATAATTTTTATGAACTGTATGGCCATTTCAGAAATTTATTCCTCATCAGTAGCACTGGAACCCAAATTTTAGGAACCCAATCCCTTTTGTCGTAAATTCCAGTACTGATATGACTATTTTGGTAAATTCGAGATGGAAGTCCAAAAAAGATGTAGATCTAGTAGTTTCTGTCATTTCCTTTATCTCTAGTTCTAGTGGATAAATTAATGGGATTAATTGGGAACAGATACATTATTGATGGAAAGAACATCATTGATATACATGTATCTATAATAAGTGAGGTTGAAGGATCGAGCATCTTTTAGTTTATGATCTTTTACAAGTCCCTGAAGAAATTCAGTCTCATTATATAGAAAGAAGTCTGTGAGTAGAGAAGCACAATTAGCACCCATTGGTATGCCAACTTGCTGTTGATAAATAGCACCTCCAAATGTGACAATATATTATCAATTCTAATATGACATTTCTTACACGCTATGTGTTCAAACCTGTAGTAAAATTACTATATATTCAAGGCTGTTCCAATATTCACCACAAGGAAACATGCAATTGGAAATAAAAAACAAGTGTGGACCCAAATTGATGTCTCGCCCGTCCCTGCTTGATCGCAAAATTGATGTGAAAACTCAAACTGCCTAAATCAGAAAACTTAACATGTTCACTAGACTGTGAAATTAGATTAACTGACAAAAGCAATATAGCAGACTGTCACATATCAATGTTCACTAAACCATGAAAATGAGGTCAAGGGCTAAAGCCAAATAGCAGGCTGTCATCTTCCATCTAAGACAAACCCACATACCAAATATTATCGAACTTACATTAATAGATACTAGGAAACTTAACATGATCACTGGACCATGAAATTGAGGTCACAGACAAAAGCCATATAGCAGACTGTCATGTACTATGCAAGACCAACATATAAACCAAATATTTATAATATATTATTTATAATACCACTTATAATTACTGAGAAAATGACCTAATCACAAAAACTTAACATGCTCACTAGACAGTGAAATTGAGGTCAAGGACAAAAGCCATATGACAGACTGTCATGAACTAAATAAGACCAACCTACATACCATATATCATTGACCTACCACTTATAGTTACTGAGAAACTAAACCAAGCACAAAAAACTTAACATGTTCATTGGACCTTGAAATTGAGGTCACAGACAAAAGCCATATAGCAGACTCCCATGTACTACTCAAAACCAACCTATATACCAAATATCATTGACCTACCACTTATAGTTACTGAGAAAGTGACCTAATCACAAAAACTTAACATGAAAGTTTACGCCGTCGCAGCCGCTGTCATACTTCGTACGCATATGTCTCGCTTTCCACGACTATCGTCACGGGCGAGACAATAAGAGTGCCAATAAATATTTCTACTTCCCATTTTGTATTGTTAATAGCTTTCAAGTCCACATAAAATATCTGATTAAAAATATCATCAAAATTAACATATATTCCAGACTAACAAATAAAGGGGTATGGAGTAAATGTGCATGGGACAAAATCTCTTTAAATACATGGTAAGATTAAGCAAATGGAACAACGCTTTCATTATTGTTATTCACCTTAAAGCACCATGTGGCCTTTACCAAAGAGCATACAATCTTCCCTCATAGCAAGTTCAAGACGGCCCCTAGCACCAGTTATAGCGGAATTTACTTGCTAAATGTTGCTAAGTATATATTTTTTTAAGTTCCCGTAGTATGCTCCATTAATGGAACGGTAATTATATGCCTCTACCTAATACCATATTTATAAGTGGTTATTTTTGCGGGAACCAAATTTCGCGATTACTTTCAGAATTGCTGGACTTTATTTTCGCGGGACTCAAATTTTTGCCATTGCTTATCATTTACATGTACTGTATAAAGTCTCATATAAATTATATTTTGTGGTATGCAATTTTCACAACTTCAGAATGGTCCCAAATAAAGTGAAAATTAAGTCCTAGCGAAAATAACAACTTTTACGGTACTGTTTAACTTCAAAAAATTTCCCTACTTTGTCCTATCAGAACCAAAATAATTCCTGGGAGCTTGACCAAATTTTAAATGATATGTAATTAATGTATATCCAGAGTGCACAAATATTTTTTCAGGAGCAGGAGCGTTTCAGGTTGCACCTGTCTCATTAAATATTAGGAACCATGAAAAGTTTCCAAGACAGTGTGGGTGTGTGGATGCTGGTTGTTTTAGCTTTTTTGGTGTTTCATTGATTCTTTTTAAGCAGTTTAATCTTTTTAGTTATATATTTGCCCGTATCATTCTGTATTTATAATGTTGACAAAACAACTATAGTGTCAGCGATCAAAATACAAACTCATGCTAATGTATTGTTTACAGCCAGACTTTATTCAAATTAAATGTTTCCTTTATAAATCTTAAAATAGTGCATTGTTTATCAAAACAATTCAAAGGAAATAGTTTCCTAGTTCAATTTTCAAAAGAAATTTTTCACATTCTTTTTAAAAGATGACTTAAAAATGATTGCTTTGTTCGATTTGAAACTAATCAGTGCAACTGTAAAAACTAATCAGTAATAATGCAGATATTGATTACAGTCAAATCCTGGAGGAAATATGCAGAATAAAACACATTACTGAACTAATTTTAGCTCTTCTGATTAAGTGCAAATTATTTCAAGGGAGGCAATTCATGTCAAAGTTGTAACCGGAGAGCATGAATCTTCCTACAAAATTCTCAAAAGTCAACTCTGGGGATCGAAGCTGGGACCTCTGGCACTTCAGCCAGCTGCCTAACCAAGTGAGCTAAAGAATCATTCTGTCAGCTAAGTTGATTTTCGGGGTATTTAAATCTACCTACAACGTAGATAGGCTGTTGGACTGTCACAAAGTGTTCAAACACTACATTTTGTACATGTAGATTACATGTACTAAATTACTGTCAAGTCAATGAATTCTTAATATGTAAGAATATATCTGCCATACATTTCAGCAACTAATGCTAATTCAAAGGAGAAAAAAAAACATTCTTATGAACATTCATTTTGACCTTATTCCTTTACAAGGGCAACACTTATTGCTCATGAGAACAAATTAAAACTAGACATAGGAGAGATGACAGCCATCTCTATGGGCCCCGCTGTATATAAGTGCAAATTTAAGTGTGTGTGGACACAATGCAGGTGTGGACACAGTACAAGTTTAGACACAACACAAGTATGGACACAATTATATCATCAAGATATAAACAAAAATTAATACCAAAAAGCAATAATCTGACCATCAAGACAAAGGTCATGGTGAAAGGTAACCAATCATGGTTCATGACACATCTTCAATTGATCTATCTACAGGCAAAATATCAAAAGCCTGACCTCAAAAGACATAACAGTTATAGCCAGAACACGACTTGTAATTAAAAAAGCAAAAATCTGACCTAGAAGACAAAGGTCAAGGTCAAAAGTCACCAATCATGGTTCATGACATATCTTGAAGTGATCTATCTACATGCAAAATATCAAAAGCGTATCTCAAAAGACAAAAAAGATATAGCCCCGACACGACTTGTCACTAGAAAAGCAAAAATCTTACCTTGATTGATTGATTGATTGAATATTGTTTAAAGTCTACTCAGCTATATCAAGACGAGAACAAGTTTATCATAAATAATCACTTTGGGGTATGGAAAGAGCCATGGGACGGGAAATTCTTACTGCCACTGGAAAAGTAGGGTGAAATCGAAGAGGGCAGGGAATTTAGCCTTGTAGACGATCACCTACGGACCACTCAAAAAGAGCTTGCTACAAGGGTTCTTTAACATGCAGGAAGCATGGCATTTCTTCCAACACGTGGACCTGAGTTTACATCCCATCTGAAAGATGGGTAGTGTATTTATTAATCCCGCACAACCACGGAATAGGTCCTATTTCTATATCCTGGGGTTCCGTCATACTCCAAGCTCAGAGGATGCTGCAGGCCTATTCATAAGCCGAGACCGCGCACGGCGGATCTTACCTTGAAGACAAAGGTCAAGGTCAAAGGTCACCAATCATTATTCAAGACACATCATCTTGAAGTGATCTATCTACATGCAAAATATAAAAACCTTATCTCAAAAGACAAAAAACTTATAGCCCGGACAGGACTTTGTTACAGATGGACGGACAGACGGAGAGAGCGATTACCATAGGGCATCCGCCACTATGTGACAGGACCCTAATGATTAGCTGTGATTATGACAGCTTTTTTTGACACATTCAAGCAAGATCAAATCCCAAAAGTGCAAGATTATTTATATGTACAATGTCAAAATACCTTTTGAACTAAATTTACCTTTTAAAGACAGTTGCATACTACATTTGTAGTAAAGCTGCTTGTATCCAGTCCAACTTAGACATGGATTTTTCTAATTTTTATCATTTTTTTCTTGAATTCATGTAATGTACCCCTCAAAATAAGCTGTTCATATCAATATGTTCTTCCCTTAAATACTTTTTATACGTCATAAAATATATAACAACACAAACAATGTTAACCTAACATGTAAATAGGGGAATATTCAAAAGAGTCTTTAACAATCTATATATTACCTCATTGGATAGATCTGTGAATTCAATAATACTATCATCAAACTGAACATGTTTATCAGAATTTCCAAAACTACTCCTTCTAATTAATTTCACAACCATAACTAATCACTGGTAGATAAAAATGTAAATTATGCAGGGAAGTTATCTCCCTTTAACATGAAACCACGCTATAATATATAGCTCATATAAACATGTGATAAAACTATTGTAGATACAATAATTTCTACTATATGTACATGTTAAACCTATATGAACAGAAGTTACATGCATGCTAATTCAAGATTAACATATTTATCAGTTTATCAGCGAGTACTTAATAATTTAATCATAAGAGGACAAAACAGGAAAATACAAGTAATCTATTGCTTGTCCGGAAGTTTATCTAATAATACAGGATTACGCAAAGAAAAAAATCGTGTGATATATTTGTCTGGTATGACCATATGCATAGGAAAAGATAAATTCACATGTACATGTACTTGCATAACTGTTGATTATTAAAACCTCTAGTATAATATGAATAACAATGAAATATATGGATATGGAGTAAATGCATATGAGACAGTCTCTACAAATACATGGTAAAACTAAGTTCTTCATTTTGAAGTCAGCAATAGGCCTCCATGATGACAACTATTAGTCCATATATAAAGTAAGTATAAAAAATTCTGAGTAAAGATCTAAGTAATAAAAAAACACCAATCAGGAAAAGCATGCAAGTGTGATCCATTGTAAAGCATTGCCAAAATTACAACAGCATGACAACATCAGCACACCAAGGCTTAAAGACTAGCTAGAAGTACTATTTCATAACAGCTGGGATAAAATACAGAATATTTTACATGTATCTTATCAATCAAAATATAGCCTTCTTGGCCAGTCATGAACCATTTCAAAGTCAATGTACTAAGTACATATACAAATAGCAAACGAAAACAATATAAGTCCCTTTGTTGAACTATTTTCTAGACGAACATCATGATTGGTCAATTTAAAACCTAGGATGACAGTGATTGGTCAATATTATAACAGTATAGAGATGAGACATCAACTTTCAACTGAAATATGGTCAATTTAAAACCTAGGATGACAGTGATTGGTCAATATTATAACAGTATAGAGATGAGACATCAACTTTCAACTGAAATATGGAAATCCTGTCCACTTAAAGTTGATCCTTGTTTATAAACAATTGTAAATATATATGCATTACATGTAAATTACAATTCAAGAATGACTGAAAATTTGTGGTTTTTAAACAGGAATTTCAATAATTCTTACAAATAAAACCACTCGTTTTAAGGACAAAGGGACTTGGGCATGCAGCAAACACCACTGTGATAACAGGCACATGTTGAAGACATTTATGCTGTTGATTACAAATATTTTTGCACCATTTTTGGGGGTGCTTTAACTTCAAGCATTGGCCAAGTGAACTGCCTACTAATTTTCATGTGGCTTGATTTTGATTAGTGAGGTAGAAACATTTTTTTTTTCAGTTTATTGTTTCCTGGAAAAAGCACCTATCATTTTTTCTCTTTAGAACACTGGATTCAAATATGTTATTCTTAGCTTGCAAATCATTCCCATTGATATGTTACAAACCAAGAAATCAATTGTTGATAAACAGACGGAAAAAATGAAAACTAAAGCTGTCTGCAAAGCCAGACTAAGTACTGTGGAAGTACATACTTTTATTCGTGGACATCAATTTTCATGGTTTTCACAAATATCACTTAAATTCGTGATTTCGAATTCTATGCTATTAAAACTCTAGGGAAAAATGCATTTCGTTGGGAACTTAATTTCGTGGATTTAGCAAACCACGAAATCCAAGAATATTGGATCCCCACGAACAATAGTACTTTCACAGTACCCTGCATCTGCATTTGAGTACCAAGGCATGTCATTTTGAAATTTTGACCTTCAACCAAATAGTTATTGGTAAGTAATATAAATCTAACAGAAACAAATTGTGTCAGGAATGACGAAGTTCTCATCAGGTCAAATCTACTACAGTACACACAGAGTTTTTCAGTTACAAAACACCCTGGTCTGACATGGGTGAAAACACTGACAATTGCTGGTGAAATGTCGGTGTTTACACTGACATTTATGACTTGCCAATATATTTCTATGTAATTAATGACAGGAAGTTTGCTGGTGTTTTCACAGACATTTGCTGGGGTTTACACAGTAAAATATGTCAGACCTCAGTGTTTTGTATCTGAAACATTCTCTGTGCACTGTACTTCATGAAAATGGTAATATATTAAATAATACAAAATAAGGTGGATACAAGGACGATTTAACCAAACTCTAAACACAAAATTAACAAGAGTTTACTACATTGTATCATAAATGTCAAAGGTCAAAGTCAATGTCACAGTGACCTACATTTACTACAACACAAATGTACATCACCTTCCCATGATGCATCTACATATGTACATATCAAGTTAATAATCCTAGGTGCAATGCTACATAAGTTCTGCTCCCGACAGGATGTGCATGTGTTTTTTTTTATCTTTAAAGTCAAGGTCACAGTGATGTGACACATTGCCTTCCCATCATGCATCCACATACCAAGTTTGATAATCCTAGGTGCTTTGGTACAAAAGTTCTGCTCCAGACATGAAATGCTTATGGTTTTACTATCAAAAGGTCAAAGGTCAAAGTCAAGGTCACAGTGAACTAAATTTGGTAGGCGACACATCCCCTTCCCATGATTCATCCACACGCCAAATCTGATAATCCTAGGTGCTACAGTACAAAAGTTCTGCTCTGGACACGATATGCACATGGTTTTACTATCATAAAGGTCAAAGGTCTAAGTCACGGTCACAGTGACCTTAATTTGGTACAAGACATAGGGCCTTCCCATGATGCATCCACACACCAAGTTTGATAATCCTAGGTGCTACGGAACAAAAAGTTCTGCTCTGGACACGAAATGCACATGGTTTTACTATCATAATAGAGGTCAAAGGTCAAAGTCAAGGTCACAGTGACCTAAATTTGGTACTTGACACATCGCCTTCCCATCATGCATCCACACACAAAGTTTGATAATCCTAGGTGCTACGGTACAATAGTTCTGCTCCGGACACAAAAGGGGACGGATGGACGGACAGACAGACAAGATGATTCCTATATACCCCCCAAACTTCGTTTGCAGGGGTATAACAATAGGCAAATAGGGGGGGGAACACATACAATGTACCAACGCAGATCCCTAATTGATTTAAAACATTCATTATGGTAAAGAGGTTTCTTGAAAAACACTATCAACAAATAGATCCAAACTCTTTTCCCCAATCTGACAATATATTACACACAAAATGTAGGATTCTTTTTTTATTTACATTTTTGAGATAGCACGGCAAAAACAACACCTTCTAGTAATTACTATAGTACAAAAATGTTCCGATATTTATGATTAAATGACATATAACTTGCTAAAATAGGCTTAAGCATATACTGAATCAGCTAGTACGAAATAAAAAATATCTCTACTGTCATGGAAACAAAGACTAAAGGAGATATTATGATACCATTACCAGTCAACTTCCATTCTGACTGGATTACTGAGAAAAATAAGGAGAGTCTTAATAGGTGCTTTATTTTGGCATTTACAAGGTAATATATTGGCTGTTTTGTCTGAAATCAATACAAAGAGTAATTACATAGAAAGATTGATTGGAGAGAAATGTTTCCATGTACACATAATGTATCACTTTAGATGTGACTATATTCTATCATTAGGAATATGGATGTGTACAATGCAGTTTTGACAGAATGCAAGAATTTTAAATAGCATGAATATACCAGTAGATAATTATATAAGAAATGAGATATCAAGTAAATAGTGATATGAAGACAAATTTGGAACAAAAGATATTGCAAAACAGCAAATACTAGTAAATATGAAATGTATTGTTGTTCACATGACAAGGTCAAGTTTATGAGGTCAAATGTTCTGGTACCACTGGACATAAAAGGTTTTTGAAAAGGGATTATACATGCAGAATATCAATGTCAAGTCATGTGAGTTACAACACAAAAAGATACATGTATACTAAATGCAAGTGTCTGTTTTCCAAAATTTGGTTTTATATGTACATGCCAAGGTCAAGGTAATGAAGTCATATATTCTGGTACCGTTTGAAAGGTCTTTACACTAGAAATACATACGCAATATGAAAGCCCAATCCCAATCAATTACTATTTAAAAGAAATACCCAACATTAAAGAGTTTTTTGCAAACAAACAGAAATAAAGGGCTACGCCGCGCGCAGCATGATACGACCGCAGCATGTCATCCACTGAAATTTGAAAAAGTGTAATTTAAAGTGAGTATGGACAAACGAAAGAGCTTGACACAATAATTAGATGGGCGCAATAAGGAGATTGACCAAGTAATAAGCTGGACACAAACTAGGGAAAATGAAAATTAGCCCTTATGACTCCTTATGATTCCTCTTTGACCCTTTATAGCTCGGAAACGGTAAGAGCTATGCCCAATCCATTGACATACTGCTGAAAGCTTATATCAAAAGGAATCCAAAGAAAAAAATCCAATCAAAATGCGATGAAAAATAAAAATTTTAGGTAAACTGCAAATTTGCAGTTTTTGGCCCCTGTGAACCCTTATAGCAAGGAAACGGTAAGAGATATGCCAAATCCGTTGACACATTTCTGAAAGCTTGTACCAAAAAGAATCCAAAGAAAAAAATCCCATCCATCGAAATCCGATGAAAAATAAAAATTTCAGGCAATCTGCAAATTTGCAGTTGTGGCCCCTTTGAACCCTTATAGCTCAGAAACGGTAAGAGCTACACCAAATCTTTTGAAAGCTTACATCAAGAGGAATCCAAAGAAAAAAATCCCATCGAAATCTGATGAAAAATAAAATTTTTTAGGTTATCTGTAAATTTACGATTTTTGCCCCCTTTGGCCCCTCATAGCTCGGAAACGGTAAGAGCTACGCCAAATCCGTTGACACATTACTGAAAGTTTACATCAAGAGGAATCCAAAGAAAAAAAATCCCATCGAAATCCGAAAAAAAAATAAAAATTTTTAGGTTATCTGTAAATTTATGATATTGGCCCCCTTCAGCCCCTCATAGCTTGGAAACGGTAAGAGCTACGCCAAATCCGTTGACAAAATGCTGAAAGCTTACATCAAGAGGAATCCAAAGAAAAAATCCCATCGAAATCCGATGAAAAATAAAAATTTTAGGTTATCTGTAAATTTATGATTTTGGCCCCTTTGGCCCCTCATAGCTGGGTA
Organism: Modiolus philippinarum; assembly: GCA_002080025.1. Lineage (NCBI taxonomy): Eukaryota > Metazoa > Mollusca > Bivalvia > Mytilida > Modiolidae > Modiolus > Modiolus philippinarum. The sequence continues at coordinate 945 of MJUU01047656.1, read as the reverse complement.
AGGAAACAAGTTACCAAAAATCTAATAGTAAAGCGCTGTAATAATTTTTCATAAGGAATCCTTTGGAAAAAATTGCATCAAAAATTGGACTAAAAATAAAAAAAATTCGCCCCTTTTGGGCCCCATTTATCTCTCGAACGGTACATGCCACGTGAAATCCGTTGGCATACTACAGATTGGAAATTTTCTAAGGAGTTACTGAAAGAAACGCCATCAAAATCCGATAAATAATAAAGATTCTACAGTCAAATATGTGAAAACAACTAATTTAACCCCTTTTGGCCTCTTTTTCTAAAACGGGCGGGGCCCGGAACATAAAATTATAGCCTCGGCTAAAGCATGTGCCAAGAAACATCGTACTAAAATTTGAAAATGATCTGTTCAATGGAACCAAAGTTATGCTGTCCACAGACACAAAAATACCCAATTTTACCCCTTTTTGGCCCCTTCTTCTGAAACGGGTGGGGCCACAAACCCGAAATTAAAACCCGAGATTGCCCTTATTCCAAGAAACCACATACTGAAATTTGAAGATGATCCGTCCACTAGAAACAAAGTTATGCTGGCCACAGACGCCGACGCCGATGCAGACACCGACGCAGACGACTGCGCCATACCATAATACGACCGCAAAATTTTTGCGGTCGTATAACAAAAACTACATATTGTATATGCCCCCAATTTAAGATTCTCATTGGCTTAATTGGCTTAATAAGTCTTCCATAACAAGCAGGAATCCATATAAGTTCTTGTATGGAAACTTCAACAAATATTCAGCACTGTCCATATATGAAACATCAATGAACATGATGAAAGGGTAACTACTAGCAGTAATTCATAATATGTCCAAGTTAACAAATTTTTCCTGGATTATGACCTACCATCAGAGATGCATGTTTTATTTGGAAAGTTAGATGGTCCTACCATGTACACGTATACTAACAT
>MJUU01047654.1:6180-19534 GCA_002080025.1 Modiolus philippinarum | reverse complement strand
GTTTCCGTAAATCGGTTTTTTGCGAATAACTTTTAAACGCTTCCAGATTATATAGTAAACATATATGTTTAAAGTGATCAGCATGAAAAGAGCTTCTATTTGAGTACCAGGTTGAAGGTCATCGGTGACCTTTGACCTTGACCTTTGACCTTGTTATCAGATGAACTCGGAAACCGTAATAGACAGCCGAAAAAGTATATCAGCAAAAATGTTCATCATCTCTAGGGCTTCATTTGTCTCATTTGGACCGAAGCTCTCCGATGACTCCCTGAAGAGTTATTGCCCTTGACTTGTTTCAGAAATAGGTTTTTTGCTTATAACATTTAAACCTTTACAGATAGTATGGTCATGTCACATATTAAATTAATCAGCAAGAAGAGACCTTCAATTTGATCCCAAGGTCAAAGGTCATCAAGGTCATCGGTCAAGGTCATAGCCAATTTTTACGTTTCTTTTATCGTAAAATCTTTAAAACGATTAGAAATGGCTACTCTAATATATTGGGGACAATACGGATCTCATCAAGATGATTTTAAACATGTGACATGACAAAACATAACACTAAACACATCATTGACTGGGAAAGACCTTGCAATTGTTCTCTGAACAATTGTCTTTTTAATTATTATTATTAAGGTCTTTCCCACTACAGTGGAAAGACCTTATTGTATTTCTTATGATTATTATTATTATTATTCTTTTTTTTTCATCAAGATGATTTGAAACTTGTGACATGACAAAACATAACGCTAAACACAACATTGACTGGGAAAGACCTTGCAATTGTTCTCTGAACAATTGTCTTTTTAATTGTTTTTGGGTCCGGATCACAATGTCATGGCGTAGGAAATAGTTCGGTATTTGGCGACTTTTTATCAGTTTTACTCACCCTAGATCAATTATCTGATTACACATGATGTAAGAGGCGTGTTTTTACTAATGATTTGAATCGATTTGTTCATATTTTGATAGTTAATACTACAAACTTGATATTCATACACCACCGTTTTCTCAGTATCAGACAGATTGATCGTTATGTAGTAGAGTTATCTTTCTTTAAATTCTGTGTTTTTAAAATCGACCAATAATTTTCATATTTATGATTACATCATATTTATTTTAAAACTTGATCTACTTAAAAAGTATAAATCATTAAATAGAATAATATATAGATATGATGGTCTTTTTAAATTCTGAATTTTGTTAATTTAAATTTCTATTATTAGAATTTACATGGAAATATTTATTTTTGTATATATTAAATGACTTGTATAGCAAGAAATAGTCCTCGAAGACGCACGACCACCTCCACGAGAGTACTCCGGTACGATGGTGAGGACTGGGCAACTGCACCATTCAATGTGTAGAATGGGTCTTGGTCTCTCGGGGCCAAGACATGCAGGCTAACGGCGGCGCATATCGTAGTTAGGGCTTTGAGTTCTTCAAAGTCCTTCTACACCCAAAAGATCGACCCACCAAGGAATTCGACTGCGAAGTCTCACTACAGTCAGCGGATACCAGGGAAGATCAACTGTCCGAAATCACATTGCATTGGAGTGGGCGTCCCTCCAGGTTTAAAATGCCGTGAGAGACCTATACAGGTATTCAAGGCGATAAACCACCATACTACTACTAGCAAGAAACAATTTGCTATCAAGCTATTGCACTCGATAGTTACTAATGTTTCATATCTACTTCTTTAGTACGTAGTCGTATAAATACTAATGTTTGAAATTAATAAACAAACATTTTATAGTACCTCACTGATTTATTTATTTGAAGCACGATGCACAAAGAAAACTCTAGTTTATCAAGGAAGGGGCTTAAATTCCCGTCTACATCTTCATGTTAGTTAACTTATACCAACATAGTTTGAGCGGAAATATTTCATTATGGAAAGGCATCGTATATCAATAAATTTCAGAAATAAAAGATATGGCAAAGTCTTTCCCTTAAAATCCTTAATAGTTCCGTATAGTATTAGTTCATTTTGATTTGAATAAAAATGTGTAATGTTTAAAAAGTCATATTAGAGCAAAGTCGGTAGTTATCGACAGGCGGCAATTATCGACATGTTTCCCACTGGAGCCTCTTCAATATGCAAAAACTTACTTCGGTTCCTAGTGGACTTTTACATATTGCAATATGACTACTCGGATGGTCTCTCGACTTTCTGATATATCAGGGTAAATACTTATTTCGGAGATTATCGATTAAAAATATTCGATGTCTTGTCGTCGGCTGAAAAACGTGGTGTCTTACGCGATCAGATAAGATATCACATGTCTCTGTAGAAGTGGGAAAACAATAGACTCAACATTGGAGTTCTGTATTGGTGATAAAAGCAACATTTCAGAGGAGGTTTTCAGAGGTCTGAAGCTGAATATAACAATCGTCTACTCTCCTACTACATATGGGCATGTCGAAAACTGCCTATCGAAAACAACATTGGAGGCAGTTATCGACACATTTATGCATTTTTGTATTGAAATGATAGCTGCAACAATAGAAAAAAATAATAAATCTTCATAATCAACCATTTCACTGTTTTCAGATATTTTCTATAGCTTTCATATTTATATAATTTTACTATTTTCCGATATTTTTTTATTGTACTGCAGACAGATTGTTGTGTATTTAGGTGTGCTTGAAATATTGGGGGAAATTTTTCTAGATGCTGGGATTTTAGTTTTTTAGCTCGGGGATTCGGAATTGCTTTATTTTAAGCCTGGGATTTCAGGAAATAATTGTACTGGGATTCCGGATTTCATCACTTGTTAAGTTCCTTCGTAGTTCAGGAATTCGGGATTTAGTAAAGTCGTACGGTATTCCAGGATGAGACACCCTGCGTCCCCTTATTGTTATCAAGCTACCAGTTTGCGTGATGTAGATTGCTGAAAAAAGGTATTTTCAATAAAAAAGTGATACTCTGTTTTGTTTGGTCTGTGAATTGTTTATTTCTTCTTTTTGTTTGTTTGTTTTGTCGATTTGTATATATTTGATGTTTTATATTTCGGGATTCCATGTTATTAGGGCCCGCCATTAAATGGCGGCGCCCTATAGTAATCAGCCTGTCCGCCGTCTGTCTGTCCGTCCGTCTGTCTGTGCATCCGTTTGTCCGTCAGCATTTTCTATCTTGTACGATAAGTCAAGATTGCCTTCACCGATTTTTATGAATTTTTTCTCAAAGTTGAACTTGACCAAAGCTCTCTTTCGTTTTTGAGAAAAACGGAAAATGATTTTTGGGAAAAAACTCCATTTTACATGACAAAGTGGATATTTTGAGAATAAGCTCTTTGTCGTACGATAACTTAAGATTGCCTACAGGGATTTTAATGATTTTGATTCTAAAGGTTGCACTTGACCAAAGGAAGCTCCCTTTCGTTTTTGAGGAAAATCGGAAAATCAATTTTGGAAAAAAACTTAGATTTTGTATGCTAAAATGCATATTTTGAGAATTAGCTCTATGTCGTATGATAACTTAGATTTCATTCATTGATTTTAATGATTGTGATACTCAAATTTGAACTTGACCCATGGAAGCCCCATTTCTTTTTTCTTTTTCTTTTTTTTTCTTTTTTTAGAAAGATCGGAAAATGATTTTTGGGGAAAAACTTAATACGTTTTTATATGAAAAAGTGCATATTTTGAGAATTAGCTCTATGTCGTACAATAAATTAAGATTGCTTCAGGGATTTATATGATTTTTATACACTAGATTAGTCTTGACCACAGGAAGCTCCCTTTTGTGTTTTAGGGAAATCTGAAAAAAAATTGGCAAAAACATAGTTTTTTATATGAAAAAGTGCACATTTTGAAAATCAGCTTTATGCTGTATGATAACTTGAAATCACTTCACTTTTATAAGTTTTAGGCACAGTGTTGGACTTGATAAAAAAAAGGTCCCTTATGATTTTGAGGAGAATATATGAAAAACTGCATATTTTGAGAATTAGCTAAATGTCGTATGAAAACTTGATATGACCTTCATATATTATTTTCAATGTTTTGGTTTGATCTGAACAAACGAGACATAAGTTGTCAAAGCGGCCATATGCAGAAACTAAATTTAAAATAACTTAGGATTTTGTTATTTATGTTTTTCACCAAAAATTGTTTTATGATTTTCATGTAATTCCACAAACAGGTCTTTGGGACACACAAGGGGGCGGGACCTTTTCTGACTTTGTTAGTATATTTTTATTCATTATTATTGAAGACAAGTTTATTATAAGAACGTATATATATTGTCAATAAGAAATGTTTTACTTTGCAACTTTGACTGTAATGACCGCTTTGCCTGTAATAAGACATACAGTTTTAATTGATTTTTAAACTTTGACCACTTTGCTGTAATTACACATGTATTAATTTTCTATTAATTTAATTTAATCTTTTTTTCCCTGGAAGATTGGCATTTAATTAAAATTTTCAGCCATTGTAGGTGTTTCTGTTATCCATTCTTTTACACAGTCGAAACAGTCCTTTGTGGTCCTGTCCAAGGAGGTATCTTGCAGGTCAGTATCTTATCAAAGATAGCTGCCAGCAGGGAACAATCTATGTAATAAAATTCAAGAGGCATGTCATGACATAATTGAATTTCTTTTCGTATATGAAATCCATAAACTTGATTCAGTCGTACGCACAACCCTATTGGAACTGTGATAGTAGCCCGAAAAAAATTTATTTTCGGACGTATGTAGAAAATAAAATCACTTGTTTGATATGATTAAAATACAAAAATAGCTACACAAGTTTTATTGTTCATTCAGAAATATTGTTTTAATTACTACAATTAGTACTATACATCAAATAGTTCTTATTATGTAAATCAACAGACTTTTGTGGTGTCTTTAATTGAAAAATAAGATATAATGAAAAATGATGATTTTAAAAGGGGACATAACAAAACTAAGGGAGGTAATCAACTTACAGAATAAAGAAGTTAGAATAAAATTTCTTCAAAAATCTTGGTAAAATTCCTTTAACCCTCAAAGTCGTAATCATTTTTGGCTGGCAGTTCTAATCTAACTTGTTATTATTTGGCAACCCTTACCAAATTATTTTTTGCAAGAGATCTTTGAACGATTTGATTTTAAGCAATTTTATTATTTAGATTACATGAAGAACCTGTGCCATTTTTTTATGAATTGTGGCCTGAAATGGGTTGTTATGGAAGGTGGGACTATTAGTTGACATGGATCCCAAAACCATTGAAAAAAGGTATTCTGTAACATTTTTTTAATGATTTTAGCAATATGTATAAAATAGATTTTAAAGGGAATCCTTGTCTATTTTGTTTTTGAAAGTGGGACTGGTACTGTTTTAATTTCAGCAACATGTTTTACTTACTTTAGGGGAACCCATGTCCAAGTCTTTTGTCTAATTGTTGTCTGATATTGGTTGTAATGGACGGTGGAGTTCTTGGTTACCATAGAAACCATACAACAACACTTAAATTTCAGAAAAAAGTATTCTGCTAGATTTTGTTTTGTTTCAGAAATATGTATAAACTTGTTAATAAAGGAACCCCTGCTCAATCATTTTTTGAAAGGGCTTTGTAATCTTTTAATTTCAGCAGTATTTATTACATAGATTATAAGGGGAACTTGCCTTAATTATTTTGAAAGGTGGTCTGAAATGGGTGAAAATTGATAACACATTCAAACACGTTCAAGATCTTCTCAGAAACAGCCTCTCCAATTAGAACCGAATTCACTCGCAATGATACTGATGTCTGCAAGCCTCCCCCCCAAAAAACATGTCCGCTAGTGCAGAACGTAGGTTGTCATGAGATTCTTTGAGAAAAATCAGCATTTTCTTCATCATCTTTAGCTGAAGCAATTGAAACAAATTTTACTAAGCTGTAGGGAAGGTCCTTCACAAAGATTGGTGGTTTTGGTCGGATGCGACAAAAATATAGCTGCAAGTTTAAAGATGGACCCCATGGGAAAATCACATTTAGTTGAAACCAAACGTTACAGGCATAATATATAGAAGTTCCTTGACATATATTGTTCATTTTGTTCCGATCCAACAAAAACATGCAGTAACATTGGACCCTTTCGGAAAATCACCAAATTGCCTGGATGAATAATCTCGTCTGATGTCGGTACCAGGGGTCCAAACTCGGCCCTGTCCATCTCTCTCTTGATTTCTTTATTGGTTTTCAGAATAAAATCCCCTTGCTGCATGGTCGCGACTAATGATCGAAAGCTTGAGTCCGGAGCTGATTTGGCTCTATTGGGTTATTTGTTCTCTTTAAACTTTTACACACTGCGGGAAAGTCGACTAAACACAGGTAAGGCATTAAAATTACGGTAACTCTTTCTTGAGTATATTTTACTTGAATACATTAACAAAATTAATGTAGGTTTCTGTGTAATTGTTCGAGACGGGCAAAAAGTGGAGGTTTGTGTACCCATAAACCGGTTTAACCCTACCACTGGCTAGTGCTGGTACCAAGTCCGACTGTCCCTACTTCCTATCGTTGTCTACGTTTGTCTTTTGTCTTATTCGTGTTCTTCATGTCTAGTTCCATAGCAGATTGTGGCATGTAATTATAATTTTTATCCATTGTAGATCTAGGTGTTTCCTGTTATCCATTTTTTTTTTACATTTCTATCGCATTTCGTTGATTCTTCATGGCATTTTCTACATCTTTTTGTTTTTGTCATTTAGTTTTTTTTATATGCACCGAAGCGCTAATAGTTTGCCAAAATAGCCATTTTCAGACACTTTATTTTACAGTAAATTCGTCTTTGATTACTTAATCACCAGAACAAGGACGTAGCAACGTAAGTGCTTCATCAGAATTTAAAATATGAAAGTAGAAGTTGGATCCACAATCAAAAATGCATGTCTTTATACATCGATATGCAGCCTTTGTATAACTTTAATATACACATATGATCCATTGTCATTTTAGCGACCAGACGACGTCAAAGAATCTTAAAACCTACAGAAATTAAAAACTAACGATGTTAGTACTTCATTATAATGACCGAAAATAAAAAAAAAAAAAACGATAAAAAACGGGGATATGTATTCTTAGGCATCAGGCATAGGGTGCTAAACGTACAACAAGGACAACAATATTCCTGCATATAACCGTTACCTACCATGATAATCCATATTTTTGGACGTACGCTTAAAAGTGTACGAGAGTGCCATGCAGGTCAAATAGCTTCGGGAAAAATTCAAAGCGTCCAGAAAAGATAATTTTAATCGTCAAAGCTTTATTTTTTTTGTGTTTCCGTTAAATATATTGCTCTCAAATACCGTATGTTCCTTACATTTTGTTGTTTCAAATATTTTATTTCATTTTTGTTCTGATTTTACATTACCGGGCACTTCCGAATGCTCCTTAGGATGACCACTCTTCTAATTTAGACCGCTAAAGAGACTGACATATACATATCATTTCATTTGACCTCATTTTTGGGTTTTAATAACAATTTATGACATGCATAATGCTGACTGTCGATAACTACCTCCACCTGTCGATAACTGCCTCCGAGAAAGACTTTAAATTTCCATAAAAACACTCGCAATTTTAAAGAGTCCAGCCCGGATCTGGCAAAAAAAATAAAGAAGACAACCTCTTTGTGTATTTCCCACTAGAAGATTTAACCAGGTCATGATCTTGAAAAATAATCCATTCATTCTTACACTGTCGATAACTGCCGACTTTGCTCTATTATTATCTATAATAATAATTAGAATTGTGAAAAAAAAAACAAACAAGCAGCAAACAAAACTGAAATAGAAAAGACCCCTATGCTTGCAAATATCTGTCAAATTAGTGATTGTATTACATGTTGCAGAGACAAAGAGTTAATCCGTTGTAAAATTCGGTAATAACACGCGTGTGCGAGACTTCCCGTGAGGTAAGTCGATTTTTAATTCCCAATACCTGTAATTTTAATTAAAACTGTACAGAAATGTCAACAAAACATATTTTATTGAATATTGATAAATTGTCATGGATATTAATTGTAACATCAGGTTAGCACAATTATTAAATGACGATGCATCAGTAAAAACAATAACTTTACCATCGGAACATTGTGCCCGTACAGGTAAACTTTGACTAAAATTACGAGGAGTTCCGAACGGATTCTAGTGTTGCATCATTGGAGAGAGTTTACATGTGTGATGTTAACGATTTCGAGTAGTTGCTAATCTCTTTATGTCTCTAGATATTGATAGGCATTTAATTCAACTAAAATCAAATAAAAACCTAACTGTGTATTATCTAGTACATGTGCAGTTTTGACCCCCCCAATTTTATATATTGCTAAGAAACAGAAAGGGCTGATGGTGATCCTGAGAGCTTACGACAAGAGGAATTCAAAGAAACGAACCCTATTAAAATGAAATAAAAAATCATAAACATAAACCCATCTTTTTGTTTTGTTTTGTTTTTGTTTGTTTGAAAATGATCCTTTTCAAAATTGTACAGGTAACAATCGAGTATCCTTGGATATGGGTTTACCCATATCTTATCTTGTTTATCTGCAGTTTACAGTCGCCGGGGAGCACCCCTCTATCTTAGAAATCGTAAATTCTGTTCAGAAATCACCAAAACTTAGTTTGACTTATTTAATATATGCTACATTTTTTGTTTGTACTTTACTATATAAAATAAGAATCAGCATAAATTAGACATAAATTGCTAAACCGCTCCATAGGAACTTGTAGACCTAAAGTATTGAGATAATAAATATCATTAGCATGCACTAAGTGTTGATTGCAGTTCAAAAGAAATTACATTGTCAAAACATTGGCTGAAAACAGAGCATCATTGAATTTCTTCTTCAGTAAAAAAAATCTTATTATTATAGCGGTGATCGATCTAGTCCCAGTTAAGGTAGTTCGATCCCAATAAAAATTTCAGACAGATTTTTTTTCTTTTAAGATATTTTGTAGGTCTTAACCTATATGTTCCAAACATAAAATAAAAATCATACGTCACCGATCATCTTTTCCTGTTATCTGGCTTTTAAAATCAGGCCAAATTCAGCATTTTCGGAAAAATTTACAAAGAATATACAGGGAACTGTGAGAACATGCTTATTGTTTTTCTTTCAGACAAAATAAATATCAGAAAGATTTTTTTTAAATAATTTTTTGATATTTCAGATATACATTTCAGCTATCTTTTACGCTGAAAAAATCTATATGTCACCGTTCAATTAAGAGAGATATTTTATATAGTTTACGAAATAGACAATATTTACGGGAAAGGGAGCCAATTCGCGGGAAAGTGTATGTCAATCTGTTATGACGTCACAATGAATAGACCAATACAGGAATATTCCGGCTTGAAAATCAAGTCAATTCCGCATCCGACTTGTGTTACGCAAATGCGACAATCAAATGCGCCGTGTATTAATGTCGATATACCTTTAATAAATGTCTTATAGTCGTCGGTGAATATAAAGGATTTCTAGTTATGCTAGGTTTACACTGCCGATCAATTCAACTCGACCGAACTCGATCTATGAATATTCATGAATATTCATTGATCGGGACACTGATCTTGAATGCTCGTGTTCGGTCTACTAACCAAATTGGGACGATCTTACTAACTCTGCTGAACTCGAGCTGTGTTCCCGAATATTTTTGACATGTCAAAAAATATCGTGAAGAGGTAGTGTGCTTTATAAGTCGAGAACAGGTCGAGAATCAATCGGCGTCTGATCGAAGTAGTCGTTAAGAGGTCGAAAAGGGATCGGTCTTGATCGAGTTTCAAAATTTTAGCCGATCATGCCGATTTCTACCCGACTTTAACTCATTCGCTTCTCGATTTATGCCGAGTCGCTTCCAGACCAACTCGATTAGTACTCGATCATTACTCGATTTACACGATTCATTCTTTTTTCTATACAAGATCTTCCCGACCATAACCCGATTTTTCCCCGACCTGTATACAACTTTTTCTCGACCACTCAAGACCTTTACTCAATTTAGCACGACAGCATGTCATCTTTTCACAATATCACAACAAGAGCCTCAGTGTCTCACCAGGGCCTTAATTCAGTTTTTAAAGGAGCCATCCAATGGACTCCAATGACTATTGTGATCAAGTTTGGTTGAAGATCATCATTGATATGATGAGAATCTGCCAGATACTATCTCAAGTGGGAACCAGCCAAGGACTACTGTTTTCAAGTATGGCCAATTGGCAAAGTAGTTTCAGAGTAGAATATCTTGGAAAGCCTAAGTAAGGTGAATATTGGATTATGTTCCCCGTTAGACTGCATGCAGACAAGATAGATACTATTTTGAAATTGGAACATTCAAGGACTATTTTGACCAATTTTGGCTGCAATTGGTCCAGTGAAAATCCTTTTGGTACAATGTTTAACTTTATCCCCCTTTGGCGGTCATCAAGTGTATTAGCTGACGATATGGCAGACACTATTTTGAAAAGGGACAATCGTAACAAGTTTGGTCTAATTGGCTTAGGGGTTTCAGAGGTAACGTTTGAATGACTTTTCCAACAAGATCCAATTAAAAACTATATTCCAAGTTGGCAGTTATATTTAATAAGAAACGGATGTATGGCGCTTTTTCACATTGAACAAATCGAGGTCTATCATGACTCTGCGGTTTCTGGGTAGAATATATTTGAATGCAAAGTTCATGGACAACGGACACAAAATAATGACAAAAGCTCAACCTGGCTATATCAGGATTGTAGAAAAGAATATCAGATTGTGCATGCTACTAGTAGAATTTAAGGATGGCGTGCAGAGGACTGAAATTCAATCGACGTAGCTTTGCTGACAGAATTTGAAATTGAATCCAAGATGTACCCAATATACACATTCCAGAGACAGATTCACTTTACACGTGAATTCAAGAATAAAATTTTGTTTCTTCCGAGCAGGCTGGTACTCTTATCACAAGATTTGATTCAATCTAAATGACATAAGAAAAATGCGATTGGAACATTTGTAACATGTACTAGAAGATAAAAAAAATCTTTTAGATTTGCACCGGGCAAATGATGTACCCAACGGGCAGCCGCTCGCCATTTTCACTTTCTAAAATCCGGATTTTTTATACAGAATTCAGGTTTAAAGCTATACACGGAAAACACTGTAAATCTAGATACCACCCATATCATGTGATGATATGTCTTCTGTTTTATATATCAGATTAGTCCCACATGTAATGACAGGAAAATCACACAGTCGCATTCTGACGCATGATGATGAGGATGACCTGCTAGTATGCGAAAGCGAACATTCATTCCTCCATAATGATGACTTTGAAGCATTTGCTATTGTCTAACCCAAAATACGCGCCTTCTGTGCCAGATCCGCCTTCTCTGCTATTCTATATCTATCACATTTATCATCTTTTCCTTCAAGCATCGGACACATTGGCCACAAATTTTGCTGCTCTACCATCATGATGAACTGTTTCCTGAATTTTCACGTTTTATCCCCATATATACAAACGTACTAACAGGATAAAACTCGAGCACACTCGACCATTTCACGATCTTCTCCCGACCAAGTCTAGTTAATCAAACACAAATCGGGCTATGATCTGGCTCAATCTGACGAGGTCTGGTTGGTCGAATGAGGGTCGCGCATAAGTCGTACGTGAATCGAAAAGAAGTCGAGAATGGTCGAGTGTTAGTCGTGTTAAATCGGGTAAAAGTAGACATCGTGAGCTAGCTCGATCAATGAATTTCATGACGTTGATCGGGATAAAAGAGCATAGTCGAGTTGATCGAGTTGGTCTGATCGGCGGTGTAAACCTAGCATTACTGGAGGAAGTGACGTATATATATATATAACAATATCTCGTCAATGTCGTAGTTTAAGTCAACAATAAAAAAAAATAATCCGCATCTAAAATATTGGTTTTTGAGAGGACAATCTATACAATAAAAGCATAACTAATTGACTGTCATGAATATCGATAAAAATGTCACTCGTGTCGACCAACACAGAGGACTAATTAACAGAGGACCAACACAGAGGACTAATTAAAAATTGTTCATATTCTTTTAGATATTCTAAGACTGTAGACATACCTAGGGTAAGAACAACTAGATATGGGCTCCACTCTTTTCAATATGCTGCTTCAAAATTATGGAATAAATTACCAGATGCATTTAGGGGAGATATGACTTTAGGCCATTTTAAGGGAATCATTGGAAAATGGGAAGGGGAGGTGTGTAAATGTAGTTTCTGTAAGAGTTGAGCAAATATCTTTTCTTTGTTTTCTTTTTCTAATTTCTTTTTGCTTATGTTTCTTAAGCTTCTCTTTGATTTTGTATTGCTAGTGCTAGTTTGTTTTATGCTTAGATTAGTTTGCTCATTATGTGCTGTATTTTATATTTTGTTGTCTTGTCCTCTTATATGTATTCTTATGCTTAAATGTGCAATGATTAATTTTTTAATTTGAGTAAGTGAAATCTGCATGCTTGGTTTGATCTTTGAATGATTGCAGTGTTAATATGCTTGTATTGCTTTTAATTTGCTTGTTTTTTTTAATGCTTATGTATGTGCAAAATAGCTATGTTAACTTATTAATTTGCATGCATTATATGTCTTTTAATATGTATGTCGGTTTTAAAAGCTCCTTGGAGCTTATGTTTATTGTTTTACATGTACCGACTTTTAAATAAATATTACTTGACTTGACTTGACTTGACTACACTCGTTGCAAGTTCTGCAACTCGTTTAATCTGCGTTATTCGACACTCGTGATTAACGACGGTCAATTAGTTGAAATAATTCCAAATGTAATTGTAACGTTCATTTTCATTGGTCAACGTCATGAATAGCAAACGGAAATATTTTTCGATATTTCCGTTTGCCCATTAATCCGCTCCGCAAAAATATAGTGCAGCAAATAATGACGTCGTTAACATGGATCCCGCAATTTTAAACATACAAAATTGGAATTATAAGGATTAAACACTGATTTTTAGGAAATTATGTATGTATAAACTCCGGCAGCTCACTCACAAACTTTACATAAAGTCCTTCGGACTTTATTCAGTTTGTGAGTGAGCTGCCGGAGTTTATACATAGATAATTTCCTAAAAATGAGTGTTTAATCCTATAATAATTTAAACGTTAATTATGTCACAATGTCCGAATTACAAAGTGAAACCAGAGAAAACGGTTTATATGACAGTCAAAGACCTTTATTTATACTTCCCCGATCTCTTGTCGAACATCTAAAGTTAAACTTTGACAACACTATCCCGCAACTCTTTTAATCCTTCTGCGTTGTTCGGCACTCGTTACATTTTTACTGATATTCACGACGGTCAATTGAATTATTCAATTTTCACCAAAAAAAAAAAAAAAAAAAAAAA
>MJUU01047653.1:4770-19120 GCA_002080025.1 Modiolus philippinarum | reverse complement strand
TTCCTCTCATTGAGATCTACATTTAATTCATCAGAAAGAAAACAGTACGACAAACGGTTTTTGAGTTATAGCCCTTGACGCGTTTTGGTAAATCAGTTTTTTTGCGAATAACTTTTAAACGCTTACAGATAATATAGTAAACATATATATTTAAAGTGATCATCATAAAAAGATCTTCAATTTTTGTGTACCAGGTTGAAGGTGATCGGTGACCTTTGACCTTGACCTTTGACCTTGTTAGCGTTTAAACTCAAAAACCGTAAGAGATGGCTGAAAAATTATATCAGCAAAAATGTTCATCACACAAAGGGCTCCATTTGTTTCATTTGGACCGAAACTCTCTGATGACTCCCCAAAGAGTTATTGCCCTTGACGCGTTTCAGAAAGCGGTTTTTGCGTAACTTTTAAACCTTTACAGATAGTATGGTCATGTAACATATCAAATTAATCAGTAAGAAGAGACCTACAATTTGAGCTCAAGGTCAAAGGTCAAAGGTCATCGGTCAAGGTCATAGCCAATTTTTTGTCTTTTTATTATAAAAACAGTCTTTTAAAACTGTTAGAAATTGAAAATCAAATGTATTGGACACAATGTGCATCTCATTAAGAAGATTTCAAACATAAGACGTTACATAAGACGTTACATAAGACGTTACAAAACTTTACAATGACCGGGAAAGACCTTGCAATTGTTCTCTGAACAATTGTCCTTTTAATTTGGTCATTGTTATGGTTAGAAAATGTTGCTGCCAATGAAAATGATTGTAACAAGTTCTAAAGAGTTTTGTTGAGCACGTGAATACTTTGTTTACCTATTTGTGCCGAACGTGTCAACGCTATACTTGGTCGCAGTTTATTGTATTTCTTGTTACTCTTCTACATGAAGTCACCCTGCGGCCTTCAACAACGAGCTTCTTACCTCATAGTTCCAGGCAGTCTTTAGGACCCGTTTGAGTGGCTAACTAAGTTTACTAAAATTTTTCCCTCTCCCTTGCCAAACTCTTTGTTCTGTTGCAATCCTGATAATGTTCATTCAGTGCAGTTTTCTTTTAATTCAATTATTGTTATCAATGTCTTCTCATACGATGCTGCAATGGGGAACGTGTACTTCTACTTTACTGAAGAAAAATTAAAATTTAGCATACACTGACTATTACTAGTGTAAAGTGTTAATTGAAATATCGACAAAACTGGGCAATTCATAGTTCACCAAGGTGCCAAACAGGTCCTGTTGAGGAAACAACTAAATACAAACATAAGAAAAAACCGATAGCTCAAACAAAAAGCAAGAATAGAATACCCCATGCAAACTTTTCTGGATGTGTCTCATCCACTACGTCATCATTGTTTTAAGTTCTTGTAAGATAAGAAACTGGATACATGTCCTGCAATAGCTGAATAACAAATGATAAAAACGTTGAAAAAACTCTATAAATAAGTTGGGGTAATTCCTTAGAGACTCAGATAATTCATGGTTATGCAAACAAAAATTCCTGAGGAAATCTTCAATGTTCCCCTATCACTCTTTGAAAGATGACCACCAAACTAGAAATACTGTATTAACAACAAATTCGTCAATAATTTATCAACTACCTTACGTACGCTCAAATTAAAGCAGGAAACTTGTATGTTGCTACAATGGAGGTAATACTTTATCCATGAAATAAGAATCCTGTTCTACACGTGATAATCGTAACAATCAGCGCTAACTCTCTACTTGTCAGAATGATTAATTCAAAATATGAGAATATAAAAATAAATGTTGTGCAATGGCCAAAAATTAGTGTAAATAAATAAAGTAAAAATGGTATGGTAGGTCACAATAAAAAAAGTAAAATTAAACCAAATATATAAACTAAAAAGCAGCTGAAATTTCCAAAACGGATTTTGAATATTGTAGCTGTTTTTAGTTTGTATATTTCGTTTAATTATGTCACCCCAGACTTTGTCGGGGTGACATGTTGTTATTCTACGTTTCTTCTGATTATTATTCTTTTTCTTCTTCTTCCAATAAATTTTTGTCCGAGCAATTATTTTGAGATGGCTGGATGGAATGATTTCAAACTTCGCATAAGGTTGGATAACCATCTGAAGTTATATGTTGTGCGTTTTTAAAATTTTCAAAATGGCCGCCATTTCCAAGATGGCCGCCAATTTACGTTCAAAAATTGGGGATTCTATATCTCAGGAACTGCTTAGAGGAAGTAGTTGATATTTTGTATAAATGTTCAGTAAGATGAGAGGAAGGAATCTATACGACAAAAATTTTCAAAATGGCCGCCATTTCCAAGATGACCGCCAAAATACGTAAAAAGTTCGACTTTGTCCGATTTCAACGAAAATTGATTTCTAGGTATATTTTCAGGTTGCCAACAAGGTCGAATCATCGAATGTGGAGTCTGGGTGACATCAGCTATTGCTTGCAATTGCAAATCTAGTTTTACTTTGTAATTGTGGCCTACCATATCATTTTTACTTTAATTAATCAGAAAGGCGGGCTTACTGTGTGGTATACAAGTTCACAGAGAATCAGAAATCCATAGACATTAATTAATTTGAAACAATCGTTTTCTATATACCACATGTTTATGTCATACTCTTTATAAGACGTTCTTCTCATTCAAACTATATATATTATCATCAGATTGCTCAAGTCGTGGTGATGAAAAATGGATATCATTACCAAAGGGGATAAAACTGCGCTTGCTTGGTTATTAAAGTTGACAATACTTTTTATGTCTTTCGGGCATCTCTTTAAAATCATTTGTTTTTATGTGTGCTGCCGAGCCATTACACAGAGCTGCAGAGTTTTGCTGCAATTTTTATCATGACTGATGCATCTTATAAAATTTTCAAAACAACATGAAAACAAGAAACTAAAGAAAACAAATAGCAGACTGTCGTGGATAAAGCTCAAATCTGTTACTACATGGTCGACATCTGTCAATTAAAGTTAAATTGAAGAAATTTTTTTTTTCGAAGTTTCAAGATATAGAGAATTTTTTACATGAACATCGAATGCATGATTGAAAGCGTATTTTTTTTTTTTTCAACTTGTAACAACTGTGTATGTTGATTGTCGAATTTCTGTTGTTAAATTTTTTTTTAAATTATAAACTAACGTAAATTCAGTAAATTTGACATAGCAAAATCTCTCACAGCATACCGAACAACAAAACATCCTTAGTTTTACCAGTATAACCTAATCTTACTAAATACGGCTTTAGATTCTGAAACTATTGAAGACTGCTGTTATTCACGTTTGATTAGGACTGAAAACACAATCTTTCAAGCGTCTTATTTATACTAACCAAGGTAAGCATTCAACATAATTATCTTAAGGTATCTCCTTCACATTTATTCCATTTTCTTTCTTTTTCACATGTAATTAAAGTGAAAATTAAAAATCGATATTGGCACATCGTTGCAATGAACAAGCCATGGTTAAAGGATAGAGCCAATGTATGTGCTTTTCAGGAAATATCTCGGTTTTTAATTACACACTTACGCAAAAGTAAAGGGTTTAGCGTAAAAATAATGAACATCATTATAGCAAATATATATAGTATCTACATAAGCAGACAACGTCAGTAGAATACCGAAGAAACAAAGGGGTTGTATTCACAAAAAACTAAGTAAAATAAGTAAAATCATCAGTAAAGTAAGCCTTGTTGATTTGTTTTTGTCTGTTCTGTTTTGATATACATAAAATGTATTTCCCTTCCATAATAAAAGCAAAAAATACAGATAAATCTCTTGCAAATGATTGAACAGTATACTTGCCCTACAGTGTTTAAGTTAAAAAAATAGATTATTGCAAGCGGGCTCTGTACGAATTAGAACATGGGCAGACCTTATATTAGTCAATATTTTATACCAAGCAATGACGAGGTATAAAATGAAGACAAATATAAGGTCTGACCATGTTCTTATTCGGATAGAGCCCAATTGCAATAATCTATTTCAATTCTATCATATTTAACCACAGTTTTGGACATTCGATACGGCTCTTAGAGAGCAATATTGAGTTTTGCACTAGAATTGAAATATGTCGGAAAACTGCATACAAACACACATAAATGGACATAGAGAAATCTATATTCGTTGTTTAATTAATACAAGTGGCTCATAAGCTTTTGAATGAATATAAATAATCTGTTATAAAACATATAAAATACGAATATTTTAAAATCAAAGCGGGTAAAATTGTGAGATGGTTGTATTTCTGATTTATATGACTGCTTAGTTATGTTATTTTTTAAAGCCAAAAAAGAAAGGGAATAAAACTCATATTTATAATTCTATAAACGTTAAAATTACAAGTATTATATTTAAATCTTAGAGCATGATATGCAACATAGATCAGATTTCATAACAACAACACATTCGTTGCACATATGTGTCAATTTCAGTTCTGAGTCTTAATAGAGAGGTCAGACATTTTTCAAAATCGTCTTTGTTTTAAATAAACCACCCAGAAAGACAGACTAATTAAAAACAAACAAAATGGCACTTAAATTGTAAAAATCGGATCATGTGTTCAAAAGTTACAGCAGATTGAAATCTTCAAAATGGGCTCCGAAAATTTATACAAAATGGCCGCCATAAGACAAAATAATGTAATTTTTGAAGTTTGTTTATGGTTATTGTAAATACAGGCTTTGTTTGTTTTTCTTTGTTTGTTTGTTTGCTTGTTTGTATGTTTGTTTGGTTTTTTTTGTTTTATCTATTTTTTTTGGTTTGTTTTTTTTTTGGTTTTTGTTTTTGTTAGAACTCAGTAAAACTGCTGTTTATGGACTTAATAGGAAGACAGTAGTAATAAGTGCTTTACAATCCAGCAACATTTGTTCTTTCAGCAAAATTTGAACTTGAAAATTACTATGTATTTCAATGTTCAATGGTTACGTTGCACCAATTTTGCCTATATTTTACCCCTTTTTGGAAATTTTGCCCATACTGTTAAATATTTCATCAGGACTTAGTTTTTACAATAAACTTCAACTCCAATTACATTTTAAAACTTAGTTTGGTTGTTGTTTGTCATCAGCAACATTTGTTCTTTTGCACTTGTATGGTAAAAATTTGGTGCCATTTTGACTCCTCGATGTAGATTTTGGTCATGGGTCCTTATTTATTATTACTCTCATCTTAAACATAAGTAGTCAGGTCATCTAAATTTGATTATTATAATCACTTCACATGTTCAAAATTATACAAAGAGTACAGTTATATTCATTTGATCAATAGAAATCTGTCAAAATGAGGGTTAAAATCAGACAGACCTCCATTATCACATGTTTATCAGTAAAATCATGGTAGTGTCTGACCTCCCTAGCCTTTAATTTAGTAACTGTTGTAAATTTCTATCTTTGTCATTATTTGATGTGGATTTTTGGGTGATTCATTATTTTAAACTTTATTTACACAAAATAAAATGAATATTGAGTGAATAAAATGTGAAAATGTACAATACGAATGTCATTTCGTAAAAAATATGCGCATGTGCTTAAACATATTGTTGGAATCAGAACATTCTGCTATCATCGGCTTTTTCCGAGAATAAACAAACCCGATGGAAATGTTAAACAATTTTTGAAAATTAAATATATTAACAAGTGATGATATGTTTGCATGCAAACACAAGTTACCCAAACCAGATTCCAAACCCAAATGCTCTTTGAAAAAATGTTGTGTCGTTTGGGTGACTTAATAAAGGAATTGATTTGATTGATATTGCAAGCATTTTTCGGGAACCAGATATTCAAAAACTTATACCCGCATATTTTGACAACAAGGATATGCCTATCCTTTCATTTTCTTATAAAAAATACTACTAGAAGTACTTTTTTCAATTACTCTTCTATCACCTGTGATGCTGATTATGAGAAGAACTACCCTAGCAGCTGAGACTGTTTCATGTCACCATACCGCTATGACCCTTGTGGACATATTTTAACGGGGAATTTAAACAGCAATGAAGATAAAGAAGTTAAGCGGTTCTTTAGAAAATGGCCTACATATCGCCCACCTTCCAAAATAAACTAACAAGCTAGTTTTGATATCATTAAAGACGCAGTCACTAAGTATTGTCTAAAATTGTGCAAACACGAAAGTGCATACAAACACGCACTTAATTCGTTTAAAGATAAAATTATTACCAAAGTCGCCAATAGAATTAATTTTCTTTAAGATAATAATGATGAGCCACATCCTAAGCCGTCTGTTAATAAAATTAAGTCTAAATTGAGAGATCTTTGCAAAAAATGGTGTTTGTACCTGTTGACAAAGCTTCCAACAACGTTGCTGTCATTTGAAAGAAATACTATATTGATGTCCAACAAAATGAATTGGCAAGTCTAATACTTTCAAACGCACGAATTGTGATGAACAAACTTTCACCAAACAACATTACATGGATACAGAAATGCTAAAAGTTCCACCTAAAGATAACACATTGCCTACAATGTACTGGATTCCCAAGCTTCACAAAAACCCCTACAAGCATCGCTTTATTTCGGCATCGAGCAACTGTTCTACTACTTCCTTGTCCATCCATTTTACCAGTGCACTTTCTTGTATAAAGGAGTTAATTATAAAATATTGTGAAAAAAATTATCATATCTCTGATGTCAATTACTTGTGGAGTGTAAAAAATTCTATATAATTTTAAATAAATTGCAATCAATACAAAAACCAGTCAGTTTCATCGAAGATATGACCATTTGATATCTAAATATAATGTCAATCGCAAACACAAAGCTAATTACTAAGGGCATTTCTTATCTCCAATGTTAAAAAAATGCCAGAAACTGATTAAAAATCTAGAAATTTGCGACGTAACTTACATTCCTTACGCAAAATATTCTGGACGTGTCCGTTAAATTAGCTTTGGGATCCAATGACCTTATGATTTTACACATACTTGCTTCTCACTGACACTGCCGATGTCTACTGAAATGCATGATGACTCTTTACCAAACCAATCTGGGAGTTTTGAGTTTGATTTTTCTTCCGTAGTGCGACAGTGTTTTACCAGCAGACTAGGCTCCGTGAGCTAGCCGGCAGTTTAGCGGCGAGCATCCTTGACCCATCTTTCAAAATTACGTTTTGTCCTTCTTTTTTCCTTCAAGATTGTGGTCATTGAGTTAGAAGTCTATCTGTTTTGGGTTTTATTCGTATGTTTATTTACTATAGGGAAAAAAGACAGAGAAAGGGGAGGTTTGGGTACCCAAAAACCGGTTTAACCCTACCGCTGGCTTTTGCTAGTGCCGGTACCAAGTCCGGCTGTCCCGAGTTCCTATCGTCGTTTACGTTTGTCTTTTGTTTTTTATTGTTGGTTTTTCTGGTGCAGTTCCTTGTTACTTTGAGGCATGTGACTGTGTTTTATTGTCATTGTAGGTGTTTACTGTTATCTGTTTTATTCTAAAGCTTTGTTTCCAAAGCGAAAGAAAAGAATCATGTTAGAATAATTGTTAGAATATGTTTATAGCTGATGAATATTCCTTGCGTCTATTTTGAGAAAAAACCTATATACTTTAATAGTGTACAATGATTTTACCTCACCCTAGGGCAAGATAGAAAGCCAAGCCACTTTCTACAGAAACGTGGCGGTTAACTCAAGCACTATAATTTGATTCCAACCCGAGCGTTGACTGCAACCCGAGCGTTGAGTGATTCTGCTTAGTAATTATGAATGCATACCGGAACTCAGAAAATACAGATTCTTTGTAAGGATCAACAATTAAAAGAGATTGAAACATGTCACAGATTTTGCTGATTTTTTTATAGTTTGGTATTAACCTATGAATTACAAAACTAATGTTATTTTTTCAGTTATTGACATCCGTTGCTATGGAAACCATGATGTCCTTTTTGGCAATTTTAAATTCTTAAATGGGCACTTTTCAAGCCCAAAATATTTTAAAGAAAACCAGTTCATATCCAATATAATGTTGTATAATGTTAATTTGGTGCATTATTGGCCATTTTAAATAAAATTTCAATAATTTACAAAATGTGAAGTCGGACCAACGTTATTTGTTTTTATGTTTTCTAAAGAAATCGGCCTGTTTTAACTGTAAATTGTTAACGAAATCATTAAAAAAAATTGTCACTTAAAGAAAAGGCATCGACTGCACATATTTTGTTTATGAAATCGAATTAAACCGTACCAAAGGGTAATTAAAGCTATGGTCCATATTTTTATTATCTTTAACATTGGTTTGCTATTAGAATGGAATATATATTAATTACCGTCAATATTCGAACTGTAAATTTTTCTAAAATTTTCAGATTTCTTATTACTATAAAAAAAAAACCTGACACGTTCTTTTTTCCCGAACTACATGTACCTTACAGTATGCTTTATACCATAACAAAATGATTTGTAACAAGTTTACAATATTTATTGTTACATGTGTTATCCATTTTTATATACGACGTGAAAGAAATTGATTTATATTAGGTAACATTGACAGCTCAAAATCTTTTTAAAACAATTAATTTGAATAAATCTATTACACTAAATCATAGCAACACAGGACAAAAATGAAGTCTGGAGATCTCTGGCGATCTCAATTTATATTTCTTTTCAAAATCTTATCAAATTTTATCAAAGTTTCTTTATTTTCATTTTTCGATCACCTAGTAAAACATCGTACATACTGACCAGGTATACTTGTTTTATTTGGAAAACTGTGTCTATTTACAGTCCAAAAATGAGGTAAGCATGATAAATTTTAACCAATGCATTTCTTAAATAGTCATTTCATGTGCAATCTATAAAATACATATTTTTCGCTGCAATTTTTATTTCGGACATCGGAGATTCATTGCTCACAGAATATGGTGAAAAACGTTAAGGATCCTATGTGATGACGAATGATAAAATACACGAGAAAAGTCAATTGCCTTATTGTTTTCTTTATAGTTTTTTGTTATTATTGTTAGTATTGTTGCAATGAACATTCAGTGGAAACAGTAAGAGATTAAACAAATATTAGGTCACTTAAAATGTGTCACTGATAAGTTTTACCTTGTTAACCTATATCAAATAACAAAAAATACCGAAGTAACTGTTAATTTAGTCTCTGCATTAGGCTATTTCGGCAATTTATGTCTCATCAGTGCAGATAAAATCTAAACATTTGGAAGACCATAAACTCAAAGTTGTTTAAAAACTGATAGAGAACAAATAATCAAGTATGATCTTAATTGAATTTGCACGAGGGAGATACTCCTTAGTTTCAACAAAATTTACATAAATTTAAATGTTGAAAGTATCCAAATAAAATCTGTTTTCAGGTCAGTCATTAAATGGATGAACGGCCTCGGTGCAATAGTGCATCAAGCGTACCTTTTTATTTGCCTAGAATTCAGTCTGGTATTACAAACATGTAACTGTAGAATAATCGTCTATGATCTTTTCTTTACAGTTGATGATGCCCAAAATACGCAGGGAATTTTTAGTAAAATTTACCTTTTTATTTTGTTGTTTATGGATGTACGTGATATTTATGATAAGCTTGAAAAACAACATTTTACTAAATTTACCGGAAATGGACGATCGTATGAAAATTGTGAGAAGATCTATGGTTTTTGGTCATATTCATGACATTCCTATAGACAATGTGTCTACCTCTAACGGAAAACTCACCAATAACATTCATAGGAAAAGATGGACCATAAAATACAACAAATCAGCACCTGGTATGTTTATTTAGTAAAATCGAAATTAAAAAAAAAAAATCGTGCATTGTTGTACGTTTAAGTACTATTTTTTATATTATCTATTCGGTTCCCCATGTCAACATAAAGATGATTCTAATGATTTTGTTCATTTGAAAAATTATAATTTGGTTTGGTCTGTAAAATACAGTCATTGAAAAGAAATTTAATTATGTCGGAAAACTGCATACAAACACACATAAATGGATATAGAGAAATCTATATATTCGTTGTTTTATTAATACAAGTGGCTTATAAGCTTATGAATTAATATAAATAATATGTTATAAAACATATAAAATATGGATATTTTTAAAATCGAAGCGGGTATAAGTGTGAGCTGGTTGTATTTCTGATTTTTATGACTGCTTAATTGTGTTATTTTTGAAGCCAAAAAAGAAAAGGCATGAAACTCATATTTATAATTCTATTAACGTTAAAAATTAAAAATTTTATATTTAAATCGCACAACATGATATGCAACATAGATAAGATTTCATAACAACACATTCGTTGTTAGGTTACGGTTATGTCAATTTCAGATCCGAGTCTTAAATTAAGTAACTGTTGTAAATTTCTATTTACGTCATTATTTGATCATTTGGATTTTTAGGTAATTCATTGTTTAAAATATTTTTACACAAAATAAAATGAATAATGAGTGAATAAAATGTGAAATTGTACATTACGAATGTCCTTTTGTAAACAATATACGTACGTGCTAAAAATATTGTTGGAATTAGAACATAGCTTTGTTTCTAAAGCGAAAGAAGAGAGTCATATTAGAATAATTGTTAGAATATGTTTTTATAGCTTGTGAATATTCCTTGCATCTATTTTGAGAAAAAACCTA
Source organism: Modiolus philippinarum (assembly GCA_002080025.1). Taxonomy (NCBI): domain Eukaryota; kingdom Metazoa; phylum Mollusca; class Bivalvia; order Mytilida; family Modiolidae; genus Modiolus; species Modiolus philippinarum. The sequence goes on along the minus strand of MJUU01047653.1, from coordinate 8,541 downwards.
TATACTTTACTAGTGTACAATGATTTTACCTTACCCTAGTGCAAGATAGAAAGCGAAGCAACTTTCTACAGAAACGTTTCGGCTCACTCAAACACTATAATTTGATTCCAATTTGAGCATTTAGTGATTCTGCTTAGTAATTATGAATGTATACCGGAACTCAGAAAAATATAAATTTTTAACATGAATTCTTTGTAAGGATCACCAATTCAAAAAGAGATTGAAAAATACAAAAAAAATACAATTGTAAAATACAGTCATTGAAAAGAAATAAGTATGTATAATGTTTTGCAAGTTATAAAAAATTAAGAATGGACTCCGGTATTTAGTTATTTTAACACTAGTTTTTTTAGTTGTTTTTCCCGCTTTTCTTTGGCATTCCTATTATTCGATGGGCTCCCTTTACAAAATGATACCATAAAGTTAGGTAAAGTAAGTAAGAACCGGACCATCAGTTCCAAAACGAATAATTCAAAGACAAGACAATGGCAACATCGGTAACACCAAAGACATCACACAAGAACGACACAGACAAAACGGAGACACACATACATATGCACAAGACGGACCCAACTTAAACCATGGGAGAGATAGAACTCGTGGTTTTAAGTAGATATACAAATCTTTTCTGAGAATATCACATCTTTTTCCGGAAGAGGATAGTATAAAAGTTTACAAAAAAATGCAGTATTGCAGGGTATGAAAATTACACATTGGAATAATGCACATACGAAACAACAAACATATGGAAGGAAATGATAAAACATCGAAGTAAAATTAATTTCTTTAATATGTACATATTTGTAGGTTATGGAGGGGAAGGTGTTGATATAAAAAGGCATAAACTGTCTCCAGAAGAACAGCAGATATATGACGATGGTTGGAAGAAGAATGCGTTTAATCAGTATGCTAGTGATTTGATACCAGTCAGTAGATATATAGGGGACTGTAGGCATCAGCTGTAAGTTGAGCACCTATAAATGTTCGACCTGTATAATTTAGTAAACACCATGTCGAAGTCATTTTGATGCTTGATCTACCTTTCGTCTTCGTCGATTAGGTTCTCTGTCTGTATGTAATCCTTATACTGGCATGCATTCTGGATGTATGATTTTGGCTCTTACTTCGGTATTCATTTGAAAATTTATTGAAACCATTCTTTCATACAAATCCTCATCATTTAATGGCGATTAGCACTCAAGCAAATATTCTAAGTCTCACGAAGTCATGAAATAAATGAACAAATAAAGGGATGTTGAGTAAATGTACATGGGACAAAGTCCCTATAAATACATGGTAAGATTAAGAAAATGAAACAACGTTTTCATTGTTGTTCTTCATCTTGAAATCATCATGAGGCCTTCAACATAGTAAGTTCAAGACGGTCCCAAGCACCGGTTTGAATGGATGTTGAATAACGCTACATTCATTTACCAATTTTGTCATGGATGCGGGGTTGTCAACAAGCATAACATATCGGGCAAAGTACTCTTACAAACACTCTCACCCATTGCCGGACAGAGGGACCAATAGACAATACAACATAGAAACGATCACAGGGCACTCATCGAATTGATTGCAAGAAAACTTTTAGCAAGTAAAATTGGGATATGTGGGCTTTTTTGCCCCCAGTTGTAAGTCACGATGTTATTAGGGTAATGATTTGTCAAAGGCCTCAATGTGACTTCAAGAGGAAGAACAACAATAAAAGCGTTATTTCATTGCTTTATTCTACCATGTATTTGTAGAGACCCTGTCTCATGTGCATTTACTCCATATCCTTAAATTGTGTAATAAAGCAAAGAAAAATTGGCAAAAAGTCGCATTAATTCATGCAGTTACTAAAAGTACCACTGTATTTCTGATGACGATTTACCTATAGGAAAAAGTGATAAATTCTACAATTAAGAAAAAAAAATCAATTTTTATTCTTTATATTTTTATGGTAATGCACAAATTGGTCCGATAATTTCCTTGTTGAGATTGTAAATGAACATTGGCATCGCCTCATATTTTTTTCAGATGTAAAGAAATCAATTATTCCAGAAACCTACCAGATGCCTCTGTTGTTATTATTTTTCATAACGAGGCTTGGAGTGTATTATGGAGGACTGTATATAGCATACTAAATACATCTCCATCCCATTTGCTGAAAGAAATATTTCTTGTTGATGACGCTTCAACGCATGGTAAGATACAAATAGTATGAGCTCCCACAAGTTGAATATATGTGTTAAGTTATTCTCTAATTTCTACTGAAGAAATATTTTTATCACACCGGCCAGGCGCTGGTTAATTTTGCTAGAAATTAGCGGTGTCATGCGTTGGTTAAAGCCAGAAATTAGAGAAATTAGCTAATTTCTAGAAAACTTAACCAGCGCCTGACCGGTGTGATCAAAATATTTCTCATCTCTATAGAGAGTACAATTCACGAGAAATTTCCAGCCAAATCTGTTCGGAACATGATCATCGGTGTTTTATATTATGTCATTAGAGAACTATTTTTTACAACTTGAAAACGTTAATTATGAAATTTCTCACATCTTGTTACATAGATTTTGCAATGTTCAAAAACTTGGGAAGCCTGGTTTTCAAACATTTGGAATTTTTTTAACTCGATGTGATAAATTTCATAATCAACTTTAGTTCTCCTTGTAGAATATATATAAAGAACATTGAATGAACGCTTTTTCGACACTTCTTGGTGATTTGTGTCCTTCAAAGATTCTTCTTTTCAAGTTTTTTCTTTTGAATATACAGTCTTCATTTTTTTGAACACCTTGGTGCTTAATTTTGAACACCAGGTGTCAACATTTAGATGCTCAAGGATTCAATGCTCAGAGAAGTTTTAAGGCCTGAAGCACTTATTGAACACAAAGAGAAATATTTTTTGGTGCAAATAAAATACTAATTGGCGCAAATGCAATGCACCGCTTTTAAAAAAACTTAGATGCTTTGTTTTGGGTCGTTTTTACCTGGAGATGGGTTGCTGTCTCCTTGACATTTACCCCCTTTCCTTTCTTTTTCATATTGAACGGAATAGACTCTACATTAATTTTCACGGTCATTGTCTCGATTTAAGCTTGCATTAATATCTATTTCTTAAACACTGCAGCGTATGGATATGAAAGAATCAATTTCTACCACCTAATTTACAGTAAATTTAACGATAAACATTCTACAGAACTGTCAAATTGAGTTTCTCTTCATGCCCGGAATAACTTTTTATCGTCAATAAAACCACCAAACAAAAACAAATACAAAAAACAAATTTAAGTCTTATCGGATTAGAATTTACTCGTTAATTTCTGAATCCCGCATCAAAAATGCACCTGAATTGTATTGTTTTGTAGAACATCTACACAATCTTCTAGACCTAGAAGTCTCCAAATATTCCAATGTACATCTGTTACGTACCGGAACTAGATATGGTTTAATAAAGGCCCGTTTATTGGGATTTTCTAAAGTAACTACGAAAGTTGCAATCTTTTTAGATTCTCACTGTGAATGCACTGAAGGTATGTATATTTATCACGTTCAAAATGCAAGATACTATATTTTCATGTACAAATAATGTTGGGAAATATAACTGAAAGATAATTTGAGGAAAAGTTCTACAGAGAAAGCGATTGTTTATGTTTGTCATTTTATTCCCATTCAATGAAGATACTTGTTATATCAGAGAGAAAAAATCCGATATATCAAGACAGTGCCATATATTTGTAGCAACTATATGGCATGTGCATTTATTCCATATGCATTCATAATTTA
>MJUU01047651.1:4078-33466 GCA_002080025.1 Modiolus philippinarum | reverse complement strand
TTTTTAGCAACGGCGGCCATGTTGTTTGACCTACCGCCTAATCGAACACAATTTTGAGAAGCCATACTCTGGTGATGATTCAGGCAAAGTTTGGTTACATTTGGCCCAGTGGTTTCAGAGGAGAAGATTTTTGAAATTGTTGACAGACAGACGGACGGACGACGGACGCATAGCGATGGCAAAAGCTCACATGGCCTTTTAGGCCAGGTGAGCTAAAAATCTGAGAGCTTATTGCGCATCTACAGACTATATGCAACAATTCTATAACAATTTTAAATCCCTAAATCCATAAATGTAGGAGGAGTTTGTGTCACATGCCACATGTGTAAAAATTGACATCATGGGGCCTCTTGTTTGCACCAAGACCAATATCGAAAATCCGAAAGCTTATTGCGCATCTGCACACTATATGCAACAATTCTACAACAAAATTAAATCCCTAAATCCAAAAATGTAGGAGGAGTTTGAGTCACAAGAAAAGTGTGACGGACGGACGGACGGACGGACAGACGGAGGGTATTACAATACCCCCGAACTTTCTTCGAAAGTGCGGGGATAATGACGGGTCTAGGTGTAACAGTTACTGAGAAAAGGACTTGAATGTGAAACTATGTCGCAGATTTTCTAAGTTCACTGAACCATGCAATTGAGGTCACGGCAACACGACAGGTGTCACAGGGTTCGCGCTGGGCTTCACCAATGTCGCAATTTGCGATTTTATTTTCATTCTGGCGACAAAAAATCGTTCCTGGCGATTTTTTTGGCGACAACGTTTTTCAAATCAACTTACCGAAATTATCCAATTTTTACCCTTCTTAGTTGAAACCTTTCATGATTTTTGTTGCTAAAATAATCAAAGGTAATAATTAAATGTCAATTCATAGTCTCTGGCAACAATATTGCAGTCCATTGATTATTTCATGTCATGTTGATTGTATCACCTGTTTATTTACCTGTGCACGTGCCAAAATGACTTGTGACAGATACAAGCCCAATCAAAGGAATTGAAAGAGTATTATTATACACTGAAATTTTATACTTTTCATTTTTTTTTTTTCGTTTAATATCATTTCTTATTTTCATAAATATTCACGAAAACAAACGGATTAGATTATGCTACAAAATGTATTATGAAGTTGAGTTACTTCCCCATTTTTATGTTGTGAAAACGAAATTAAAGAGGCTTTGAGTGTTACTTTTTACTAAAAATTGTATATCAAGTCTTATGAAATAAAAAATTGAACTAATTTTAAGGGATAATATTGAAGTTTAACAAATTTTATCCAAATAATTGCAAATTCAATTTTTTTTTAATACTTTTATTGACCTATTGAAAGATAAACTATTTATTTGAAACTTGACAAGCAGTTGTAACATGTTTAAAAACTTTAACCTCCCTCCACTGGAGAAATACCGGTTCCAATGACTATGAAATGTTCTAAATGCCATGGCAGTGGAAGATACACTCATAGCTAGAGACAGTAATCAAGGAATAAGAAACGAGTACCTCAAACCAAATCAACAAAGCATGTAAATGATGAAGAAGAAAAAGATTTAAAAAATTCCTCATTGTAAGGGGAATAAAAACATCTGTCTGCAGATGAAACATTAACGACTTTGAAGGACATAACTGAAATGTTTGAAAATGGTACCAAAAAAGGCAGCAAACAAGGAATGTTAAGCATACGATTCAAACCGAAACAGCAAAGCATGTAAATGATAAAAGAATTTTTGCCATCAAAACAAAAGAATACAAAATAGAACTATTCTTTAAGTGTGGAAGAAAGAACACAAAAGTCTATCGTCCAACCTAGAAAACCAATTGGATGCTTCCTAACTGGCGACAAATTTTTGTAATTGGCGACAAAAAATACAAGTTGGCGATTTTTCTGGCGACTGATATTCAGAAGCCAGAGCCATCCCTGTGTCAGACTGCCGTGTACCCATATAGATCTCACTATAGACCAAATATGACAAGTCTAGGTATTATAGTTCCTGAGAAAAGGACTTGAATGTGAAACTATGTCGCAATGTTTATGTGCTTATTAAACCATGAAAACAAGGTCAAGGTCATCCAAAATATATGCTGCTGGCAGGGCCTAATCTGTAGTGCATTTAGGGGCCAAAATTCGGCCCCATTCCCAATGGGCAAAAAACGTTATTTTTCCCAATTTAAAGGAATAAAATTCCCAATTTCGTTTTTGTCCAACCATGACATTAAAAATAGTTTACGTATCGTGGTTTATTTACATGAAATAGACTGACACCTATCTTTTAGCAGTAAACCAGTCACTTGATATTGCGATTATGAAAGCTCCCGAGGAACGCTGAATAATTGCTCTGGTTCCTTCATTTCCGTTTTTTTTCCTATACTTACCTATATATCGGGTACCAGATTGTTTATTTGTCGAGATCGTGTCTGGTGTCATAGGTTGCCAAAATCGGCACGTACCTTATCATCAGCAGAAATCAGAAATGTTTTCATTACTTCATCACAATTGGAAATAAAAAAGCCGTTTTACTAGATGTAGTGGGTGAAACGAACCGTCTGTTTTACTCCCTATGGACGTGAAATTCAATGTGTGGGTCTTTATATTTCAACTTGAAATGAAATATTGAGTAAATTTCTACTCCTGTGATTGAGTTTAGAATTTTTTTAAACCAGCACCTTCAGTAAAACTGCAGGCACAACCCGAGATAGTTGACATTTTTAAGAATTATAAAAAAGTATAGAAATAAAAATGTTCAGTTTGCATAGCTTGATAAATGTGATTTCTTTATGCATACATGATTACTTTGAACAAACTTTGCAGTAAAAGGGGGGGGGAGTAAATAGAAAGCATACATTATACAAATCAACTGTTGAACTTACTACTATTTTTCCCAATTTTGAACAAATCGCGTGAAATTTCCCAATTTAAAAGGCACAGGACCCTGTGTACAAAAGGTGGGATTAACCCCTGGCTGGAAAGGTCATCACTTGGTGGTGCTGTGGACCAAAAATGATGTTTGTATGTATTACCCTTGAAAAGTTATGAAGGTTTTAGAAAAAAGTATACGCCGCCGCCGCTGGATTGCTATACCTATGTCTCGATTTCAGCGACTTTCGTCACAGGCGAGACAAAAAATAAGAATTTTCCCATAGAGTCCAATGTTAAACTATGTTCCGTGCTGGCCGCCATGTTTTTTATTGGATCAGAAAGAAAAAAGTAATCTTTGTTAAGGACCTCCAGGTCATCATTCCTGTAAAGTTTGGTTGAATTTGCTTCAGCCGTTTCAGAGAAGAAGAAGAGAATGTGAATTTTCCCATATAATAGGGTCCAATGTTAAACCTACGTTCCAAGCTGGCAGCCATGTTGTTTATCGGATCAGAACGAAATGCACAATATTTGTTTTAAGGATCTTTAGTACATGATTCCTGTAAAGTTTGGTTGCATTTGCTTCAGTGGTTTCAGAGGAGAAGAGGAAAATGTGAATTTTCACATAGGGTCCAATGTTAAACCTAAGTTCCGCGCTGGCGGCCATGTTTTTTATCGGATCGGAACGAAATGAGCAATCTATGTAAAGGACCTTCCATACATCATTCCTGTAAAGTTTGGTTGAATTTGCTTCAGTGGTTTCAGAGGAGAAGATGAAAATGTAAAAAGTTAACGGACACCGGACAGGCGGATGCTAAGTGATGGCAAAAGCTCACATGGTGAGCTAAAAATGTCATATTTTGGTGGTCACCTGTAAGCCAAAAACTACAAACCCCATTGGGACAATATCATACATGTCAACTCGCCCGATTTCTGCGGGTCAGACCCAATATTTTCACTTGTCACCCGATCAGGTTGTTAAATAACCCGAAAACCTGAGTTGTCACCCATGTTCACCCAGACTTGATTTCCGGTCACCCGGATTTGATTTCCGTTAACGTTTTGTGTATCTGAATATGTTCATATTTACATTTCCCGTTGTTTTTTTTTTACCCTATCGGTTTGGAATAATTTTTGGAATACTGTCTCCTATTGTTATAATTAAGCCGCTATGGAGTTTGATAAGCCGTTTTCAAGTTAACTACACGCAATGAGTGTACTGGGAATGTCTTCAACTCAATGGAAAAGACCGATTACTGGACCAGCTACGTCGTCAACAAACCCACAAAACAGAAAAGCTTTACAAGTGTTCATGGTGGAAATAAAAAAAGTTTGATTGGGGCGTTGGGTAAAACAAGCTACCTGGTGATTAGTAAATCCGACAGTGAACTATTCTGACAGTTACAATGATCAACAACGATTTTAGGGCAGAATTAAAAATTGATCACATTATGCCAATTAAGTTTTGGTCAAAGTAAAAATCTTAATCAGAAAAGATGAAACAAAGTAAAAAATATTCAATAGACATGAGATTTAATTATCATGTCTGTTGTTTATAAGTAGGTATAAACATGTAGTAAGTGAGTATTATAGTATGTAAAATGCCCGATAAGTAAATAATTAGGTTGAAATTTTGTTGACATTTATAATAGAATAATTGGGATGAAAAAAGTTTGTCACGTGTTATGACTAGATTTTTTACTATCCAATGCAGGTCATGACCAGATTTTGGGTCATTAGAGGTTGACAGGTATGGACAATATTGATGTACACAAGTTAAATAAAGTATGTGTCTTCTCTCAGTTTTGACAGAGACAGCTTTCTGTTTTGTACTTCCAATACTGGGGCCGTGCAAAGCGTAAAATTGTCAATTTTGCAGATTTTGGGTGGAGTCACATTCCATACTTAACCCCATGCCAGACCCTACCTTACCCAGCAATAAACCAAGGAGGCCAGTGTGCAGAAATATGGTACCTTTACAAAGACCACAACAAACTGGGCCTCCGAGTGTCATTGAGTCCTCCAGGTCAAGAACTAGTAGGAAAAATGACCAAAATTCGTTTATTTTCCATGGGGTACCTATGTGGACCACTAAAAAGCCCATCCACCCTAACCTCCTCACCCAACCCTGTGCTCACCTATTTCTGTATACTGCTTTATGGTTATCGGTCGTCATCAACATCAGGCTTAATTCAGCTCATTTGCATATCATTAACATAAATTTGCAACCATTCGAAAATGATGGGTCGCCCCAAGGATGTATATTTAGAAGGATAAGCATCTCATGATATTCTGGAAATATATCGAGAGGCGTGAGATTTTGTCACTTTCTGACCCTCTCTTTGCAGTCTTAAAACAATGGAAATATAATAATGATAGTCACAAAAATTGTTCTACGAGTACAGTCAGACAGTAGATGTTAAACTTCAGGAAAGTATTAAATTTATGAAATTCTGCAATAGTGGTGCATTTTTACCGATGAAAACCGGAAGTGGAAAAAAAAATCAACGAAAATGTTTTGATTACAAATTTCAATCATGTGTATTGAAGAAACTACTTGCTGTAATGTAACGAAATTTACTCTACGGATGTAAAAATCATTCGATCAGCTTTCAGAAAAATATAATTTTATTAATATCCATAAACAACTTTTTAAGCAGATAGCTCGAAACTGAAAGCATACCAAAAGTTCGCTATAAATTTTAAATTGCAACATTGGTTGTGCACGAGTTTCCTATCCCCGGGGGGGCACATTGTCTGAAAATTGACGGGGATGTTCTTCCAGTGGTTCAAAACCCTGACCCCTTTCTAGACAAATTTTGACGGATTCCTATACCCCATTCTAGACAAAAGTGTACAAGTATAGAACCCTTCTTATATAAAAAGTAGGATTTTTCTTCATGTCAAGTCAATATACCAATTAAATAGTCAAATAATTTGTTAGAATGCAATTATTAGCAACTGATTCTTACTGAAAGATGCTTTTATGATATATTTATGCAACCAGATCTTCTCCTTTACCCCATCATAGACAAGAAAATCTGACCCCTTTCAAGACAAGGTTAAAAACTTATACCCCTTTCTAGACAATTCAGCTAAAAATGCAACCCGTTTGTCGGAACATACCCAGTACCACTTATATAGGCAGTGCCCCCCCGGGTTCCTATCCTTCTAAATATACGTCCTTGGTCCCCCAATATTTTACTCAGCAGCTTAAGGGCAAACATATTTGAGACTGCACCTGGAGATCTGTCTGTATTATTATTTCAGACATATCTCGCTGTCTTCCTCTGTATCTGCTTCACCTGGGATATCTGGTTAGCCCCAGTCGGACCCTAGACCGTCAGGACCACGAGCTACAGTTCAGCAGCTAATGGCGCACTCGATTATTCTTCCTGCATTCAGCAGTGTGCATTGTGTTCAAATGGTTTATAACAACTTTCTACATGAAATCACTGCAAAACATGTAGTTTTAGCAAATTTTCGACGACTGGGATGATGCAGAAATTATTAACCACGAATGCAATATAGATAAATGTCAGTTCAAACCACAGGGGACGAAAAAAATAATAAAGTTCCAACCCACTGAAAACTGCATATATATTTTCCTAGATAAAAAAAATTCAAAAGACCTACGTTAAACAAAAAGAAATATGGTAGTACCTGCAGTGAAGTTGATTAACGTGCACCTATTGTCCGAGATAAGAGAACCCGCCAATTGAAATGACCAATCACAAGAGACGGAAGTTAAACGGAAATTACCGAAGCACGAATGACAATAGCAAAAAATTTAAATATTTCTAAAAAATTTCGGAACGAAAAAAAGGTTAAAAATTTTGAATATCTAACCAAATTATTAAAATTCTACATTTTTTAAACTTATACTTCGAGTAACTCTGAACTTTTAGTTCAAAAGCTTTATTGAAAGACGATATATATGGGAATCCAGTAGGATTTCTAATTTTTACTGGGAAAAATTAGAATTCCGATTTGTACAGGATTTAATTCAGTACATATTGGAATTCCAATTTCTACTGGGACAAATTAGAATTCCAATACTATGATGTACTGGATTTAATCAGTTTAAATTGGAATTCCAATAGACGAATTTCCAATTTCGTTTTATGAATGAATTACCCCGATTGACCTGGGGTCAATCGGAGTAAATTGCGTCACGTAACATTGTGACGTCCACAAATCTATATTGTGACGTCAAAATTTTCCGGGAAAATTCACCAATTGGAAACTCGTCTATTTCTCCTGTACTGGGAGGATTCTGAATCCTACTAAATTTCTAGTTTGATCCAGAATGATACTCAGTGGTATTTTGTTCAGGAGGATTCTGGATATTACTGACGTTCAAAGATGAAAAATGTTTTTGATTTTATTTTTCATAACAGCTTAATTGATGAAAACTAAATAGTAAAAAATAAAATGACAAATGACGAATAATTGTGTATAACTGTCTATTTGTTGTAACCATTGGTGGATTTCTGTGACATTTGGTAGAGAAGGAAATTTTCGACTAACAGCAAGAACATCACATTGTATTACATTTGCTAGATCAGTTACAAACTGGGGCTGTTATACTGCCAGCTATCAACGAACGATTTTTTAATATGACTGAAAGTGTGAAATTCCATTTAAAGTTGCAGGATCTACCACATTTAAACCAGGGAAACAAAGACTTCTAAAATCAACAAAATTAGCATCAGAATAGAAATTTTTAAGTATGCCATATCTTTAAAAAAAATCATATTCCAATATTTTTTTTTTAATTTTGTAAAATACCACAATGTGTTCTTCCATATAAAGTTAACTTATGACAACTAGTGATCAGAAGTTCAAACTGTGCGTAAAGGTTTAAGAGTTCGAAGCAAAACGGATACTTTTTTTTTTGCAATTAAACAATAAATCTTATTCTTTTGAAATAACTCAATACCGAAGTCACCAAACTAAATGATAACCAAAAAGAGTGGAGGGAACATATTACTGGTGTTTTACTTATCTTTTACTGTTTCTATTGATTTAAGTAAGTATGATCCAGAATCCTACTAGTATAAATCAGGATATCTCAATTTCTCCTAGGAGAAATTGGAATTCCAATTTATACTGGATAAAATCCAATACAAATTGAAATTCTTATTTTTCCTGGTAGAAATTGGAATTCCAATTTGTACTGAAAAAAATCCAGTACAAATCAGAATTCCAATTTGTTCCAGTAGAAATTAGAATTCCAATTTGTACTAGGAGGATTCTGGATCCTACTGGATTCCAATTTGTACTGTAACATATACATATAACAAAATAACATAAGCTTCTATAAAACTAGTTTTAGTCCCACGGGTTAAAATGAGCTTTTGAATCGTCTATATAAAAGTTTGTTTTTTTTAAAAACCAAAACTTAAGCACATGCAAGTAGTGAATCGGGTCACTTTGGGCCCATAAGGCTTTCGACAAAGTCCCTCACCATCGGCTCTCAGAAAAACTCCACCACTATGGCATCCAAAGTACAACCCAGAGATGGATTAACAACTTTTTACGAGACATAGAACAGCAAGTAGTCCTCGATAATGAAACATCAATGACATCCCAAGTTCCATCTGGAGTCCCACAGGGTACTGTTCTAGGACCCACTCTCTTTTTGATCTATATCAATATAAACATTGCTGACAACATATCCTCAACCATCAGGCTCTTTGCAGATGACTGTGTTCTATACAGACCGATTAATAGTATAGAAGACATAACATTCAACAGAAAGATTTAGATACTTTGGTAAAATGGAGTAAGGAATGGCAAATGGAATTTAATGTAAAGAAATGTGCCATAATGCAGTTTTCAACACCAACAACGAAAAAGGAAGCTTGTTATTCAATGAAAGAGGAAACGCTGGACAGAGTACACCATCACCCATACCTAGGAGTAGAACTCAGTGATACGCTGAAATACCATCTCCATATAGACAACATTTGTTAGAAAGCTTCCAGCACTCTAGGATTCATCAAGAGAAACCTGAGGCACTGTCCATCGAAAGTGAAAGAAAGAACGTATCAGAGCTTAATAAGACCAAAGCTAGAATACTCATCTGCTATTTGGAACCCACAACAAACAACACAAATCAAACAGATAGAACAGGTTCAAAGAAATGCCGCAAGATTTGTCACTAATAAGCCTTACAATCCAACACAGCCAGACAGTGTAACATCATTGATTAAAGACCTCAACTGGACATCACTTCAACGACGCAGAACACAGTTTGATGCAGTACTTATGTACAAGATCACCCATCTGTTACTAGCAATTCCAGTTTTTTACCATCCAGTGCCTGCCACCGCGTGTAGCACCAGCCTCAGAAACAGCAGTACTCTGAAATTCCTACCATACCACTGCCGCATCAACATATACCACTTGACAGTCATTTTTTCCACGTACCACAATTATATGGAATACTCTACCTAATCACATAATACAGGCACCGACACTGGAGGACTTCAAGACATCCATCCAGTCGCACCATTCATGGCCTAACATCAACTAAATTACCTTCCACCTTGTATAGTGTATATATGTTATGATTTTAATCACAGATACAGTATTCTTGGATTTCAACTGCACCTTTCGTTATATATGACCTCTTTCGTTTTGGAGCTCCATGACTTTCCGTGCATGTACATAGTATTTCCTCGAGCAGGTGTCGAAACTATGGATTTTTCGAGTATCGAAGTTGAAGTTGAAGTTGAATGTTAATGTTCCCTCAAACTTCCCTCCGAAATGATCGATCGCCTTGATTAATCAATTATCAGTTTTTTAGAGCTAGTTCTGTTTGTTATAACTGTCATTCCGTTTACTTGTATGCAGACATGGACGTTTTAACCTGTCCCTTAGATATATATGTAGTTGGGTTTTACACTTAAAGCCTACCCCTTTCCAGGTATCCCTCTCATTTTGTCTAATGTTTTAGCCCCGTCTTCCAGCGTCTTGAACGGTAAGCACCGCAAAGGTAGTGTAGCGCTGTGAAAGTGGTGGGACGCTGGAAGATATTTAGTCATCTATAGACTTATAATCCATAACGTACCCCTTCGTGACTATAACTAACCCACCTAATTATACCTAAAACCTAACCCTAACCCAACGGGTCTTTATTTTTGAGTAACTCATTATCTTCGTTTTTGTGTTGTTCCATGTTACTTCGGAAGCTCTTTAAATGTATTTCCTAGGCTTGGACGTGCTTTTCAATTGGGCAGTCTCCCTTACTTTTGCTATTACATTAACCCAAAACCCTTTTGTTGTTTTCTATTGATTTGTTTCCCTGTTCTGTCTTGTTCTGTTCTGGCCCTTTTCCCAACCGTAACTCCAACCTTTTTTGTGTCTCTGTATATGTACTTCTCCATTGTTATTTTCTTCTTTGTTTCTCTGAGGAAGTTTCCTTTCTCATACTAATTAAATAATCAACTAGTTACAAGTATACATATTTTATTTTCCGCGTAATTAAGCAGTCATGGGTTTGGGAGCAGTCATGAGTTTGGGAATGGGGGCTGGGAGGTTCCTTAAAATTAAATAAAAAAATTAAAAATAAATAAAATTGTCTTACTTTTGCCTTTTCTTCCTTCTTCCTCTCCCTTTAAGGCCTAATCGTCCTCTCAAATTCCCGAGATGAGCACGCGAGCAGCACGAGCGATTCGAGCACGCGAGCAGTGAAAACGGGCAGTGTGAGCAGCGGAATGAGCACGTGAGCATGCCTTTATATGGCGAATTTATAGCTTTCCCACCACAAAATACAAGGCACTGGTCACCACCACCACTAACCGCTGAATTCCCGAGATGAGCACGCGAGCAGCACGAGCAGCGAAATGAGCATGCGAGCAGTGAAAACGATCAGCGTGAGCAGCGAAATGAGTACCGTGGACAAACCCTTAAACAGCGAAATCACCACCGCACATGGACTGCAGCAACAGCAGCAATATTCCCAAAACGAGCACGCGAGCATACCCTTAAACAACGAATACTTAGCTTATCCCACCGCACAGCGGCTGCAGCACCAGCAGCAGCAATATTCCCGAAATGAGCATACGATCAGTGATACGAGCACACGAGCAGCGAAATGAGGACACGAGCAGTGAAACGGGCACGCGAGCATTCCCAATCTGACCATATTTAAAGCTTTGTTCTGTAAAATATCGTCATTCGTACTTCGAATCCAGAGAGACGGGAAGACGTCGATAATGTATCACTGCGACCTTTATGAATACACGACCAATCGTCACTTCAATTTCGTTCGCCACAAGAATCAGAAACACGACATGGAAGATACTTCGCCAAATAAATCGGAGACAGAGTCCAACATATCACTAGAAAGCGATCATGAATCTGCATATAGCAACGAGGAAAGTAANTAACGACTCTCAAACGTCAGAAGAGTCCACGGACGATCGAAAGCACTGACGATGAAGATGACCAAGAGTCTCCATGGAAGGTGATCGTGAATCAAGCATTTGACAAACTCGAGCCAGAATATAACAAGAAAGTAGAAGAGTTGATTGAATTAGTGGTCAAAGCACTGTAACCGCTAGAACCGTTGAATGAAATAAAAGGTTTGGTTACCGTAACGAATATGAAGCTAGGAAATTCTTGTAAATCATCAAACAAAATATACAATTTATTGTCTAGGTGAAATAATACTGACGTCAGACTAGCTTTTTTGGAAAGCTTATACTTGTTGCATTTAGTTTCATTCGAATAAAATTTTATCCGCCATCTTTAAACTGAACGCGCCGATCATTTGAAAACGGATGAACCATTTACCATTTACCACAGCTGTATAAACCACCTATGTCAGGTGAACCGCCTCCAGTTGAATTCTTCCAGAAGTGTGATAATTCCATAGCAAAACTCGAATCTAGAAACGAACGCAAAACCGAGGCAAACGGTCTAACCCGGGCAAGAGAAACGAACCGCCCCTTTGGTTCTGGTGCACGGCTTCGTGACATAGTTGTAACGTTTTATTTATTCCGCCATGAAAAAGTTTCCGCGGTGACTGCATTTAAAACAGAATAAAGCTAGATATTATGGAATCATATATCATATCTGACGGCTATCAAACATTGTACGTAATTTTTTTCCCTTTTTGATTCATTTGGTAAAACACAGGTACTTTCATACATCGGCAAACGAATACCAAAGCAAGAACGAGGAAATCATAAATCCAAAATTACGACAATTAACAGCAACACGAATTGAGACAGTTTGACAAAGACAAAACAAATAAACAAAAAAGAACAAGAACATCACAAAACTAAAGCACTAGCAGTGTGAACCCCTATAAAAACTGGGGTATCATCAGGTGTTCCGGAAGGGTAGGCATGATCTGCTCCACGCATGGCACCCGTCACACAGCCAGCTACAATATGATGTTGAAAAATCTGTTTGATGGCTGATTGGTTTATGCCATTTTTTAACCCTTAGACAAAACCAATTAAAATCCATGGTACGTGTTACTTCTCTAACCCCCAAACAGTACCATGGTAAAAATTTGAAAAGATTCTCTAAAGCTTTTAAGTATTCGGACAATAACCAAGACAAATCGGTAACACAAACAACATCAACGAAGACAAAACTAAAAGATCACTTGATACAATTAGATACAATTTGATACAATACAACACAAAAAACTAAAGCAACTGACAGTGTGAACTCCCACAGAAAACCGGGAGTATCATCAGGTGTTCCGGAAGGGTAAGCATAATCTGCTTCACGCGTTGCACCCGTCACACTGTCAGTGAAAAGTCCGGTTTTGTCACAGTCGGAGTTAGTCAGTCCGGTAACAAACTCTGGATCTACCCAAAGATGTCTGTTCTCATTTGTGAAACAGAAGCTTTGTAATGGTCTGTCAAATCGTGGTGACGACCGTAAAACTTCTGTAGTGACAATTGCAACAGTGACTGAACATGCCCTTAATTGATGTATACGTTTTTGAGACAGTAATTTCGCTCTGTTGACAAACTACAGGCACGTCAATAGCGAATAAGTTGTGAAATGTACACGCCATATGCCGGAGAAGTGGGAATATTACTGCTCAAAAACGGGAAGTTCACTATTCAGTGGAAAGTCGAAATCATCACGCTTGACGTAAAGTTTTGTTTTCAGACGTCCAGAGTTGTCAATGTAGAGGTATAGGTCCAGGTATGAGGCTGATGATGGTGTATCAGTGGTCTCTTTAATTTCGAGTTCATTTGGATATATAAGATGAAGGTTATCCTTGAATTGAGGATTGTTCAATGAAAGAAAACTGAAATTAAAGGATTGGGCTAGCTTATTGTCTTTTTCTGAACTAGCCCTTGTATGAACCTGGCTTCATACGAATAAAGAAACAAATCTGTTAAAGTGGTGCACAATTAGTCCCCATAGGTATCAGTAGTATAACGGGTTACCTCAGACCACTTTTGGCGAGGAGCCCCATAGTGCATTCTTTGTAAAATATTTTCATTTTTTACCTCAATTTTCCTTTAAATATGCAAATTAGTTTGGGTATTTGACCTTTGACCCCTATAAAGGGCGCTGCAATCGTCATTGACGAGGTGCTAAGTGTATTATTGACCTTTGGCCTCGTCTTGAGTGCCTCGCCTTTATCTTTGACTTCACTAGTCCATAGTGTTGTCGCTGGTTTTGCCTACTGGTCTCGTCTTTATCCCAGCTTTGACCTTGCTTTTACCCTAACCCTTATCTATTTTTACTACACCTTAACCATTGTCTCTAGAATCCTTTTTTATAGTGTGTCATTGACCTTTGACCTTTGGCCTCGTCTTTGGCTTTGACTTCACCAGTCCATGTTTAGTCACTGGTCTCGCCCTACAACTAACCTAGGTCTCGCCTTCTACTTCAGTAGTGTGTCATTGACCTTTGGGTCTTGAGTGCCTCGCCTTTGGCTTTGACTTCAACAGTCCATAGTGTTGTCGTAGGACCTGTCCTATATGCAAATGAGGTACTACTAGTTAAACCTAGCAGTTCATTTTGGCATTGCCCTTAACCCTAATTTTTACCTTATACCTTAAACGCTAACCCTAAACCTAATGTATATAAAAGTAAGTCTTTTATAAATCAGTAACACTAACCATTGATATACAACAGTAACCCTTTGGTATACAACCTTAACCTTTATGTATATAGCAATAACCCTAACACTAATAAATATAACAGTAACCCTAACCCTGATTTCAACCCCTAAATGAAAACACTAACCCTAGTCTATATTACAGTAAACCTAACGCTATTGTATATAACAGTAATCCTAACTCTTATGTATTTATATAACCCTAACCTTATGTAACCAAAATCCTAATGTATATAACATTAACCCTTATACATATACCCCTTAACCTTATATATATAACCTTAACCCTAATCCTTATGTATATAACACTTACCCTAACTGTAATGTTTAAAACTGAAACCCTTATCCTAATGATACTAACTGTAACCTTCATTCTTATGTTACTATTTGTTACCCTTATGTATGTAGCTGTATTCCTAACCTTTATGTATATAACAGTAACCGTAACCCTTATATTACAGTAACCCATACCCTAATGTATATAGCAGTAACCCTTAACCTTATAACCCTAACCCTTATGTATACAACCATTACCCTTTGGTATATAATATTAACCTTTGTGTAATAAGGGGGTGGTAAAGGGGGTCCCCAACACGAAAGAACGTGCTTAAAAAATGCCGAAAACGAAACATGAGTGATAAAAATGGCCAATCACGTAATAAGGAAAATTGCTGATCGGAGTTGGCCGAAAACTTGAGAAGCCATTATCATTTATGGTAATTCATGCATCTTATCTAAGTTTTTTTACTTGAAATCTCTTAAAATCAATGAAAATCTGTGAAATTTTGCTCTGTGATACTTTTTGGTACCGTTACAATTCTAATTGTAACAAGTCACGATTTTTTTTACAGGAAAATGAACACGCACGAAATATGAAATATCCAAAACGAATCACGAGCTCAAAATATGGACAATAACGAGGCACGTGAAATAATGCAAACACGAAAATACGAGGAATAAAAACAGAAAACACGAAAACACGAATTTATACAACGCCAAAAACGTTGCACGAAAATAACCCTTTACCTCCCTCTAATAACAGTAATCCTAACCCTTATGTAATAACAGTAACCCCAACCGTTATGTATAACCCTAACCCTTATCTATAAAACACTAACCCTTATGTAATAACAGTAACCCTAATCTATATAATATTAATCTTTATGTATATAACCCTAACCCTCTTTATATAACTCTAACCCTAACACTTATGTAATAACCCTAACCCTTATGTATATAACAGTAACCCTTTGGTATACAACCTTTAACCTTATGTATATAGCAATTACAATAACACTAATGTAAATAACAGTAACCCTAACCCTGATTTCAATTCCTTAATGATGACCCTAACCCTAGTGTATATTACAGTAACCCTAACGCTGTTGTATATAACTAACAGTTTGGTATATAACACCTAATCCTAATGTATATTACAGCAACCTTATGCAATAACGTGAACCCTAATCTATGTAGATAACAGTGACCCTAACCCTAGTGCATATAACAATAACCCTAACCCTAATGTATATAACAGTTGCCCTAACTCTAATGTGTACAACTATAACCCTAACCCTTATGTGTACAACCTTAACCCTTATTTATATAACCCTAACCTTATGTAACCAAACTCCTAATGTATATAACATTAACCCTTATGAACCCTAACCCTTATACATATACCCCTTAACCTTATATATATAACCTTAACCCTAATCCTTATGTATATAACACTTACCCTAACTGTAATGTTTAAAACTGAAACCCTTATCCTAATGATACTAACTGTAACCTTCATTCTTATGTTACTATTTGTTACCCTTATGTATGTAGCTGTATTGCTAACCTTTATGTATATAACAGTAACCGTAACCCTTATATTACAGTAACCCATACCCTAATGTATATAGCAGTAACCCTTAACCTTATAACCCTAACCCTTATGTATATAACCATTACCCTTTGGTTTTTATAATATTAACCTTTGTGTAATAACAGTAACCCTAACCCTTATGTAATAACAGTAACCCTAACCCTTATCTATAAAACACTAACCCTTATGTAATAACAGTAACCCTATCTATATAATATTAATCTTTATGTATATAACCCTAACCCTCTTTATATAACTCTTACCCTAACACTTATGTAATAACCCTAACCCTTGTGTATATAACAGTAATTCTTAACTTATTGTTTATAACCCTAACCCTTATACATATAACACTACCCTAACCCTTATGTAGATAACCCTGACCCTTGTGTATATAACAGTAATTCTTAACTTATTGTTTATAACCATAACCCTTATGTAACAGTAACCATTATGTATATAACAATAACGCTAATGTATGTAACAGTAAGCCTAACCCTAATGTTTATAACATTAACCCTTATGCATAACCCTAACCCTCTTTATATAACTCTAACCCTAACACTTATGTAATAACACTAACCCTTGTGTAAATAACACTAACCCTAACGTATATAACCATAACGCTATTGTATATAACAGTAACCCTAACCCTTATATATAGAACAGTAACCCTAACCTTCACTTCAAACATTAACCCTAACCCTTATGTATATAACCATTACCACTGATGTATATGGCAATAGTCATAACCCTAATCTAAATACATGACAGTAACCCTAACCCTTATGTATACAACAGTTACCCTTATGTATTTAACAGTAACCATAACACTTGTGTAATAACAATATCTCTTAAGTATATAACAGTAACTCTAACCCATATGTACATAACCGTAACCCTTATATATAGAACAGCAACCCTTATGTATATAACCCTACCCTAATGTATATGACACTAACCCTTATGTATATAACAGTAACCATAACCTTAATGTATATAACAGTAACTTAGCCCTTATGTATAACCCTTACCCTTATCAGATCTGTTACCCTAACCATACTGATGGATATTGTAATTCATTGAAAACACATAATGAAACGTCTATGACTATGAACTGACACAAAACATCAATGACATTGATATGAACATAACCTTATCCATAACTATGAACTTAAAATGGCAAAACACAATGATATGAACAACAAATACAAATAAAAAAGTCTAAACATCAACATGAAGTGACACAACATATGAAAACAAATTGGCACTGGAGACAAAATGAACTAAATATAAAAGTATCAATGATAAAAGATTACTTGAATTGTAACAACATATAAAAACATACTGATGTGAACAACAAATATAAACAGAAACGTCATAAAGTAATACAAACTATGAACACAAATTGATGTTGAAACAATATGAACAACAAATGAAAGCATCGATGTTAAAAGATCAACATTAAATGATACAACATATGAATGTGAACACCAAATACGAACAGAAACATGGAAACATCAACATAATCTGACGCAAGGTATGTAAACATGTGAACATTGATACGAATGTGAACACCAAATACAAACAGAAACATTGAAACATCAACATAAACTGACGCAAGATATGTAAATATATGAACATTAGCACGAATGTGAACACCTAATCATAAGCATAAGGTTTACTAAGACTATAAAGTGATATAAAACATATGAACATTAACACTGATATGAACAAAAATATAAACAGAAACCTTACTATATCAATATTAAATGATACGAACTATTAAAACCTATGAACGTGAACACCAAATACGAACAGAAACATTGAAATATGAACATAAACTGACACAAAATATGTAAACATATGAACATTGACACGAATGTTAATACCAAAACAAGGCACATAACGTTAACAATGAACAGAAATACAACAATTGGTGAAATGAATGTGATAAATTTATTGAAAACACATTGTAACACGTGATATATGAACACAAATACAACAAACGCGAAAACTTATTGACATTAATGAAAACAAAATTAACTTAAATATAACATTAAAAAATTGTTAAGAATGAGACAATCACATCTAAATATGTAAACAAATCAATATTGAAGACAATATGAACAATAAAAACCAGTATAAATGATATAAGATCATCATTAAGTTATACATTAGTTTAAAGTATTTACTTAGTAACCATGGTGATGTCATGGTATTGTGTTAGCAAAAAAGGAAAATATAGTATTGTAATGATAAAAATGGCGATTTTAATGTATCCTGGTTGTTGTGGTGGTGATTTTCAGGTATTTGGGTGGTGGTGATGGTGATTTTAAGGTTTCTGGGTGGTCGTTTAAAGGTATCTGGGTGGTGGTAGTGGTGGTGGGATAATAGTCTATGGCGGTGGTGGTGGTGGTTTAAAGGTATCTGGGTGGTGGTGGTGGGATGATAGTCTATGGTGCTGGTAGTGGTGGTGGGATAATAGTCTATGGCGGTGGTGGTGGTGGTTTAAAGGTATCTGGGTGGTGGTGATGGGATAATAGCCTATGATGGTGGTGGTGGTGGCAGCAGCAGCAAAAAACCATAAAAAGGCCGATAAAGACGACAAAAATTCGATACATTCATCGAACTTACAACATGAAACATGAAAAATGAATACAATTACAACAAAACTTGATAACTAAACCATATTAATATAATCAAAAATGAAATGTAACATCAATTGTTTGTAACAAACGCAACAAAATACGAATTATGAACAAGAAACCATCTACATAAAATGAAATCACGTAAAATCTCGTACTGAACGAGACTTCATAAAGGTAACAGATATCACGTTGACAGTGTGATCAATTGATTAAGAAGTATGAAGGTATTGATATATGACATGACTAGATTATCAATAGTTCGGATTAAGGCCGATCTAGGGCCGAATTAGGGCCGACTTCGACCGAGCTTTGATTTCTAAGGGCTGATATCTCTACAACAGTAGCTTTGAGGCCTTCACTATCTATTCCAATCGCTTTAGAATTATAAAGATACCCCGATTCCATATATGATATGACCCTATTATTAATAGTATTGATAAAGGCCGATCTAGGGCCGATTTAGGACCGAACTTTGATTTTAAGGACCGATATCTCTA
Source organism: Modiolus philippinarum (assembly GCA_002080025.1). Lineage (NCBI taxonomy): Eukaryota > Metazoa > Mollusca > Bivalvia > Mytilida > Modiolidae > Modiolus > Modiolus philippinarum. The sequence continues at coordinate 14,477 of MJUU01047651.1, read as the reverse complement.
TAACAGTACATGACAGCGCTACAACACCAACACTAATCACTTTAGAAGTATAAAGATACCCCGATTCCATATATAATAGGTCTATAGTACGAATAGTATTGATTAAGGCCGATTTAAGGCCGACTTAGGGTCGATCTCAAAATTAAAAGGGCCAATATCTCTATTACACTACACGACAGCACTGTAACACCTACACCAATCGCTTTAGATGACTAACGATACATCGATTCCATATATCACATGAACCTATTATCTATAGTATTGATTAAGGCCGAATTAGGGCCGACTTTGGGCCGATCTTTGATTTAAAAGGGCCGATTACTTCACAAAACTACGTTTTAGGCCTTAAATACCTAAAATGTAGTATAAGTATTTATAGTATGAAAGTACATCAAATCCATATATGATATACCTATAGTAGTAATACTAAGGGTCAGGACCGATTTAGGGCCGTTTAGGGCCGATATCTCGTTCACACTCGAAGTTAGGGTTTTAAAACCTACACCAATCGATTCAGCGACCCCGATTTACCCTCGAATGATATTACAAAGGCACGAAAATACGCAAACAAGACTAAAAAATTCAGGGTTACTCCAAGTAGTATATAGGAGGTTTTCACCGCGCATTTGAGGTGGTGGTGCTGTGGTGGTGCCGGAAGTGACGTAGACCGGAAATGACGTGACCAGAAGTCACGTGACCGGAAGCGGAAGTCACGTGACCGGAACACGGAGTGTTTTTACTGCGCATGCGCAAGTTTGGGAGGGGATTCCCTTAAAATCTATTTATAGAACGGCAAAACCACCTATATATTACTTGGAGTAACCCTTAATTTTTGAGTATTGTTTGCGTATTTTCGTTCCTTTGTGATGTCATACTAGGGTAAACAGGGGTCGCTAAATCGAATGGTGTAGGTTTTAAAGCGCTAACACCCAGTGTAAACGAGATATCGGCCCTCTAACGGTCCTAATTCGGCCTTAATTTGAAATCGTTCTACTATAGGCATATGCTATATGGAATCGATGTACTTTAATCCTTCTAAAACCATTGGTGTAAGTGTTGTGATGCTAAAACGTACTGTTATAGAGATATTGGCCCTTAAAAATTGAGATAGGCCCTAAGTCGGCCCTAGATCGGCCTTAATCAATACTATTGATACTATAAACCTATAATATATGGAATCGATGTATCTTTAGTCATCTAAATCAATTGGTGTAGGTATTACCGTGCTGTCGTGTAGTGTAATAGAGATATTAGCCCTTTTAATTTTGAGATCGGCCCTAAGTCGGCCTTAAATCGGCCTTAATCAATACTATTCTTACTATAGACCTAATATACATGGAATCGGTGTATCTTTATACTTCTAAAGTGATTAGCGCTGTCATGTACTGTTATAGAGACATCGGTCCTTAAAATCAAAGTTCGGCCCTAGATTGGCCTTTATCAATACTATTAATAATAGGGTCATATCATATATGAATTCGTGGTATCTTTATACTTCTAAAGCGATTGGAATAGATAGTGAAGGCCTCAAAGCTACTGTTGTAGAGATATCAGCCCTTAGAAATCAAAGTTTGGTCTAAGTCGGCCCTAAGTCGGCCCTAGATCGGCCTTAATCTTAACTATTGATACTATAAACCTATCATATATGGAATCGATGTATCTTTATAGTTCTAAACCGATTAGTCAAAGTGTTACAGTGCTTTCGTGTACTGTAATAGAGATATCGGCCCTTACAAATCAAAGATCGGCCCTAAGTCGGCCCTAATTCTGCCTTAATCAATACTATTGATAATAGGTTCATGTGATATATGGAATCGATGTATCTTTAGTCATGTAAAGTGATTAGTGTAGGTAGTTAAGGCCTAAAACAACTGTTATGAAGCTATCGGCCCTTAGAAATCAAAAATCGGCCTTAGTCGGCCCTTATTCGGACCTAGATTGGACTTAATCCGAACTGTTGATAATTTAGTCATGTCATATATCAATACCTTCATACTTCTTAATCAATTGATCACACTGTCAACTTGATATCTGTTACCTTTAACAATTCTCGTTCATTCCGAGATTTTACGTTATTTCATTTTATCTTGATGTGTTCGTGTTCATAATTCGTATTTTGTTGCGTTTATCACAAACCATTGATGTTATATTTCATTTTTGATTATATTAGTATAGTTTAGATATCATCTTTTCTTGTTTTTGTGTTCATTTTTCATGTTTCAGATCGTGTTTTCGATGAATGTATCGCAGTTTTGTTGTCTTTATTGGCCTTTTCACGGTTTTTTGCTGCTGCTGCTGTTGGTAAGGGGTCTGCTGCTGCTGCTGCTGCGTCATATACCTGGTTGAATTGCTGCTGCTGCTGTGTCATATACCATGCATATTTGCTGCTGCTGCTGCTGTGCCATATACCAGGTATATTTCCTGCTGCTGCTGCTGTGTCATAAACCAGGTATATTTGCTGCTGCTGCTGCTGCTGCTGCTGCTGCGTCAAATTTTGATGTTTTATTTCAGCTTATTTCCATTAATGTCGATATGTTTTCATGTTTTGTATCACTTTATAGTCAAAGTTCACATTTATTTTCATATTGTGTTGTAATTATGTTAATGTTTTATGTTTCATATTTCTGTTTTGTGTTCAAGTTTGCATTTATTGTTGTGTTTGTGTTCATACTTAACGTTATGTTTCGTGTTTTGGTATAAACATTCATGTCAATGTTTGCATGTTTACAAATCTTGTGTCGTTGAATGTTCATATTTAGACATTTCTACTTTTATTTGGTGTTCACATCAGTGTGTTCTCATATGTTGTATCAGTTAATGTTCATGTTTAACCATTTATGCATGTATTTGTGTTCATATTTCATGTTACATGTTGTGTTTTGATGTTCAAGTTCTCATGAATGTGGTTAATCTATAATGTTTTGTATCATATGGTCTTGATATTTGTCTTTTTTTTGTGTGTAAATATTCATATCAATGACTATATGTTGTCATAATGTTTGTCAATTTATTGGAGATTTCAAGTTATGTTTCAGTTTTATCATTAAAGTTCATATGAATGTCGTTTAATTTTGATATTTCAGTGTTTCTAATTATATTTTTGTTCATATCAGTGTTAATGTTCATATGTTTTATATCACTTTATAGTTATATTTAACGTTAGGTGTATGATTTAGTGTTCATATTCGTATCAATGTTCATATGTTTACATATCTTGCGTCAGTTTATGTTGATGTTTCCATGTTTCTGTTCGTATTTGGTGTTTACATTCATATGTTGTACCATTTAATGTTGGTCTTTAACCATTTATGCCTGTATGTATTGATCATTTTATCGTCAGTATCTATTTGTTTTCATATGTTGTATCACTTCATGTTGATCTTTTACCATTATACTTGTTTTTATCGTTCATATTATCTTCAATATCAATTAGTTTCATATTTTGTATTACTTCAGGTTTATCTTTTAACATTTATGTTTGTATTTGTAGATTATATTGTATTCAGTATCGATTTGTTTTGATAGTATCACTTAATGTTTCGTCCTCCATTTTTTATTATATCAAAGTTAATATGTCTATATATTTACGTTCATCGTTATGTTTAAGTGTTGTTTCAGCTCTTAGTCATAGTTGACATATCATGTTATGTTTTCATATAACAGTTCATATCAATTTCATTATGTTGTCATGTTATGTTGTGTTTGTGATGTTAAGTTGTAGTGTTTTGTTATATTTGTGTTCATATTGATTCAATATCAATTTGTGTTGATAGTTTGTATCACTTTATGTTAATGCTTTAACATTTATGCTTGTATTTTGTGGTCACATTCATAGGTTTTCATAGTTTGGGTCAATTCATTGTCATAGCTGACGTTATGTTTATATTATTTGGTTCACATTCGTGTTAATGTTCATAGGTCTAGATGTTTTATATCAATTTATAGTCTTAGTTAGCTTTATGCTTATGTTTTTGTCGTCCGTATCTATTTGTTTTCATAGTTTGGATCAATCTATTGTCATAGCTGACTTTATGTTTCCGCTTTTAGTGATTCAATTCACTCGTTTTCTGATTTTGTTGTCTATGTTCACGACTAACCCTAACCATTCTTCTTGCAGTTTTCTATACCTCCATAGTTACTTCTTTTTTTATTGTTATTCTAACCTTCTCAAACTATTGGAGTTATCTCCCTTTTAGGCATGTTTTAAGTTGCTATGGCAACCCTATATCCACTTGTTTTCCTATTTCGAATCAAATTTTCTCAAACTATTGGAGTTATCTCCCTTACCTAACCTCTAACCCTTACCTAAGCTTTCATAACAACTCTACGTTCATTTTTTCGAATGTTATTCTAATATTCTCTCATTATTAGAGTTCTCTCTTTTTTTTTATCCTAACCCTAACCTTTAACCTTACACTTATTTTCGTACTGACCCTAACTTTTCTGTTGTAAGAATCATCTTAACCCTATGTATATAACCCTAACGCTATTGTATATAACAGTAACCCTAACCCTAATACATATAACAGTAACCGTAACCCTTATGTATATAACAATAACTCTAATACATATAACAGTAACCGTAACCCTTATGTATATAACAATAACCCTAATACATATAACAATAACCGTAACCCTTATGTATATAACAATAACCCTAATTTTTATGTATATAACGGTAATCCCAACCCTTTGGTATAGAACTCTATGTATATAACAGTAATTCTTACCCTAATGTGTATAACCATAACCCTTATGTATAACTCTAACCTATGTATATGACACTAACCCTTATGTATATAACAATAACGCTAATGTATATAACAGTAACCCTTAGCTCTTATGTATAACCCTTACCTTTATCAGATCTGTTACCCTAACCATACTGATACTTCATTGAAAACACATAATGAAACGTCTATGACTATGAACTGTCACAAATCAATGACATTGATAAGAACATAAGACCATTCGTGACTATGGACACATAACATATAAACATATTAAGTTATGAATGATAACAAGTAGAAGACGAAATAGACGTTAAGTGATACTATGAAAACAAATGATACTGAAGATAATATGAAAACTAATGTGAAATGAAATACTAAAAGCGGAAGCTATGACTATCAACTGACATTAGCTATGAACACAAATGGGTATTGAAACAATATGAACTACAAATACAAACATAAGGATAAATATGAAGTGATACAAGATGAAATTGAACACAAACACGACAGAACATGACAACCTAACAACATTAATGTAAGCTAAACAAAGAAATAACGTCAACTATGACAATGAATTGACACAGGACATGTAAACATATGAACATTAACACGAATTTGAACACCAAATCATAAGCATATAGTTAACTACGACTATAAAGTGATATAAAACATGTAAGCATATGAACATTAGCACGAATGTTAACACCAAATCAGAAGTATAACGTCAGCTATGACTATAAACAGACACAAAACATCAATGACATTGATATGAACATAACCTTATCCATAACAATGAAATTAAAATAGCAAAACACAATGATATGAACAAGAAATACAAATAAAAAAGATTGAACATCAACATTACGTGACACAACATATGAAAACAAATTGGCACTGGAGACAAAATGAACTAAATATAAAAGTATCAATGATAAAAGATTACTTGAATTGTAACAACATATGAAAACCTATGAATGTGAACAACAAATACAAGCATAGATGTTAAAACATTAACATAAAGTAATACAAACTATTAAAACCTGTGAATGTGAACACCAAATACAAGCATAAATGTTAAAAGACCAACATTAAATGGTACAACATATGAATGTAAACACCAAATACGAACAGAAACATTGACACATCAACATGAAGTGACACAACATATGAAAACAATTTGGCACTGGAGACAAAATGAACTAAATATAAAAGTATCAATGATAAAATATTACTTGAATTGTAACAACATATGAACATTAACACTGATATGAACAACAAATACAAATAAAAATGTTTAAACATCAATATGAAGTGATACAACATATGGAAACAAATCGATGTGAACACCAAATGCAAGTAGAAATGTTGAACTATGAACATTTAACGACACAAGATATGTAAATATGCAAACATTGACATGAATGTTTATACCAAAACACGAAATAAACGTTAAGTGATACTATGAAAACAAATTGATACTGAAGATAATAGTGTGATCTGAAATTCTAAAAGCGGAAGTATAACATCAGCTATGACTGTGAACTAACATAAACTATGAACACAAATAGATATTGAAGAAAATATGAACTACAAATACAAACATAAAGATAAATATGAAGTGATACAACATGAAATTGACGTCAGCTATGACTATCAACTGACATAAACTATGAACACAAATAGATATTACAGGCAATTTGAACAATACATACAAGGATAAATGTTAAAAGACCAACATTAAATGGTATAACATATGAATGTAAACACCAAACACAACAGAACATGACAACTTAACAACATTAATGTAAGCTAAACAAAGGAATAACGTCAACTATGAACTGACACAAAACAAAAATAACAAGATATGAACATAAGACCATTCATGACTATGAACATAAATATATAGGCATATTAAGATATGAATGTTAAGAGGAACACGAAACATCAAGTGAAGACAAATAGATATCAAAATATGAAAACGTTAATTGAATCGCTAAAAGCGGAAACATAAAGTCAGCTATGACAATAGATTGACCCAAACTATGAAAACAAATAGATACGGACGACAAATTGAACACAAAAACATAAGCATAAAGCTATAAATTGATATAAAACATCTAAACCTATGAACATTAACACGAATGTGAACCAAATAATATAAACATAACGTCAGCTATGACAATGAATTGACCCAAACTATGAAAACCTATGAATGTGAACACAAAATACAAGCATAAATGTTAAAGCATTAACATAAAGTGATACAAACTATCAACACAAATTGTTATTGAATCAAAATGAACACAAATATAACAAAACACTACAACTTAACATCACAAACACAACATAACATGACAACATAATGGCATTGATATTAACTGTTATATGAAAACATAACATGATACGTCAACTATGAGTAAGAGCTGAAAGAACACTTAAACATAACGATGAACGTAAATATATAGACATATTAACTTTGATATAATAACAAATGGAGGACGAAACATTAAGTGATACTATCAAAGCAAATCGATACTGAATACAATATGATCTACAAATATAAACATAAATGTTAAGAGATTAACCTGAAGTAATACAAAATATGAGAACTAATTGATATTGAGGATAATATGAACGATAAAAACAAGTACAATGGTAAACGATCAACACGAAGTGATACAACATATGAAAACAAATAGATACTGACGATAAAATGAACAATACATACAAGCTAGAATGGTTAAAGATCAACATGAAGTGATATAACATATGAAAACACAATGATATGAACACCAAATACGAACAGAAACATTGAAACATCAACATAAACTGACACTAGATATGTAAACATATGAACATTGATACGAATATGAACACTAAATCATACACCTAACGTTAAGTATAACTATAAAGTGATATAAAACATATGAACATTAACACTAATATGAACAAAAATATAATCAGAAACATTGAAATATCAAAATTAAACGACATTCATATGAACTTTAATGATAAAACTGAAACATAACTTGAAATCTCCAATGAATTGACAAACATTATGACAACATATAGTCATTGATATGAATATTTACACAAAAACAAAAGACAAATATCAAGATCATATGATACAAAACATTATAGATTAACCACATTCATGAGAACTTGAACATCAAAACACAACATGTAACATGAAATATGAACACAAATACAAGCATAAATGGTTAAACATGAACATTAACTGATACAACATATGAGAACACACTGATGTGAACACCAAATAAAAGTAGAAATGCAAACATTGACATGAATGTTTATACCAAAACACGAAACATAACGTTAAGTATGAACACAAACACAACAATATATGCAAACTTGAACACAAAACAGAAATATTAAACATAAAACATTAACATAATTACAACAAAATATGAAAATAAATGTGAACTTTGACTATAAAGTGATACAAAACATGAAAGCATATCGACATTAATGGAAATAAGCTGAAATAAAACATCAAAATTTGACGCAGCAGCAGCAAATATACCTGGTATATGACACAGCAGCAGCAGCAGCAGCAGCAGCAGCAAATATACCTGGTATATGACACAGCAGCAGCAGCAGACAGACCCTAGTATGTGACGCAGCAGCAGCAGCAGCAGCAGCAGCCACTATGCCTCGCATATGGCACTGCAGCAGCAGCAAAAACCTGTAAAAAGGCCAATAAAGACAACAAAACTGCGATACATTCATCGAAAACACGATCTGAAACATGAAAAATGAACAAAAAAACAACAAAATAATAAAACTAAACGATATTAATATAATCAAAAATGAAATATAACATCAATGGTTTGTGATAAACGCAACAAAATATGAACTTGGGCTTCGAACACATAAAGATAAAATGAAATAACGTAAAATCTCGAACTGAACGAGACTTGTTAAAGGTAATAGATATCACGCTGACAGTGTGATCAATTGATTAAGAAGTATGAAGGTATTGATATATGACATGACTAAATTATCAACAGTTCGGATTAAGTCCAATCTAGGTCCGAATAAGGGCCGACTAAGGCCGATTTTTGATTACTAAGGGCCGATAGCTTCATAACAGTTGCTTTTAGGCCTTAACTACCTACACTAATCACTTTACATGACTAAAGATACATCGATTCCATATATGATATGAACCTATTATCAAAAGTATTGATTAAGGCAGAATTATGGCCGACTTAGGGCCGATCTTTGATTTGTAAGGGCTGATATCTCTATTACAGTACACGAAAGCACTGTAACACTTTGACTAATCGGTTTAGAACTATAAAGATGCATCGATTCCATATATGATAGGCTTATAGTATCAATAGTATTGATTAAGGCCGATCTAGGGCCGACTTAGGGCCTGTCTCAATTTTTCAGGGCCAATATCTCTATAACAGTACGTTTTAGCATCCCAACACTTACACCAATGGTTTTAGAAGTATTAAAGTACATCAAATCCCTATACGATATGCCTATAGTAGAACGATTTCAAATTAAGGCCGAATTAGGACCGTTAAAGGGCCGACATCTCGTTTACACTGGGTGTTAGCGCTTTAAAGCCTACACCATTCGATTCAGCGACCCCGGTTAACCCTAGTATGACATCACAAAGGAACGAAAATACGCAAACAATACTCAAAAATTAAGGGTTACTCCAAGTAATATATAGGTGGTTTTCCCGTTCTATAAATAGATTTTAAGGGAATCCCTTTCCAAACTTCCGCATGCGCAATGTTGACATGTCAACATCCGGTCACGTGACTTCCGCTTCCGGTCACTTGACTTCCGCTTCCGGTCATGTGACTTCTGGTCACGTGACTTCCGGTCTACGTCACTTCCGGTGACGTCACTTCCGGCTCCACCACGCTCCACCACGTCAAATCCGACCTGAAAACCACCCATATACTACTGGTATCCCTATTGTCTGCTAGAAAACTTGTCCTCCAAATTCTACAAATATGTTATCAATCAAGAATTCCAGCATTGTAATGACATCCTCCTCTGTATAATTTTTGTGTGAATCGGTGTGATGTTTAACAAAATATGCCCCATCTTTACCTATCACTAAAAATGAATATATCTTCTTTCACCCTTTTTAGTACAGAAAGACTGATTAGATGATTAGATATTTGGTCTCTCCTTTTCAAGTCCGTCATTCATCCACTTCCTGTTTATTGACAATAACTTTGAAATTTTTCCCATTTTATCCATGTCTCAATTTTGAATCTCACACCCGGATAAAATTATCCCTCTGGCTTGATTTTGCTTATTGTTCGCTGACTTTTTGTTCGCTAGCTTGAGTCTAGTCCATGTATGTCCTGGTTTTCAAAATAGACAGGTACCAATTTTTGAATATAAGATAAGTGAACAAACCAAGCCGTCCATTGTTTTTGAAAACAGTATGGATATTTTAATTGTTCGAGATTTTCACGTTTGCTTTAGATTTTATAAGTTACTCTTCGACAATGTGACCTGCAAAGGCGTAATTTCGGAGAGAAGAAAAGGCACTGAATAATGTTTCTCTGACCAATGATGTTGTCATTTAACCGTAAAGACATATTGTTCTCGAAATGGCCATATGCAGAAACAAAATTCACGGTATCTTCGGTCTTTGTCATTTCATC
>MJUU01047649.1:41531-59861 GCA_002080025.1 Modiolus philippinarum | reverse complement strand
TTTACTAAAAAGCTAAGAAAATTAGGTTGAGGAAAATGCGTGGTTTACTAAAACCCTGACAAATATTTGTCATTAGGTTTAGGAAGATGATTTACCAAAGAGCTAAGAAAATTGGATTACGGAAGATGATTGACTAAAAAGGTGAGAAAATTGGGTTAAGGAAGATGATAAATTCCTGAAAAGCTAAAATTTGGTTATAAATGATTGCCTAAAAAGCTAAGAAAAGCGGGGTAAGGAAGATGATTTACTTAAAAAACTAAGGAAATTGGGTTAAAGAAGATGATTGAATGAAAAGCTGAGAAATTTATGCCATGGAAGACATTTGAATAAAAAGTTTAAAAAATTGGATTATGAAAAATGCATATCTTGTCGTATTTGCCAAAAAACTTTTATCTTAATTATTAAAGTATCCTGGTTTCTTTTGGAATCAAAAATTTAAAATGAAATAATATTGTCTTGGAGAACTGTCAGCAGAAAAAAAGTAGAAAGTGAGTTTCAGTTGAGGAACAGTTTAAAATGCAAGGGAGATAATTTTTAGCTCACCTCATGATAGTGAGGGGGGCTTATGTGATACCCCTAGCATCGGCGTCGGCGTAGGCCTCCGGTTAGGAAGAGTGGTTAAGGTCCATTCCTGCTTACTGACATGCCCCACATCAATCATATTGGTATGCCTGATGCATTTTGGGAAGACAACTGGAATGCATGCTTCGGATGCTGTCTCTGACCTACATTTCACGCATGAGCGACGTGGTTAGGTAGAATGGTTAAAGTCCATTCCCACTTACTGACATGGCCCACATCAAGCATACTGGTATGTATGATGCATTTTGGGATGAGGACTGGAATTCATGCTTCCGATGCTGTCTCTGACCTACATTTTACGCATCAGTGACTTGGTTAGGTAGAATGGTTAAAGTCCATTCCTGCTTACTGACATGCCCCACATCAACCATATTGGTATGCATGATGCATTTTGGGATGAGGACTGGAATGCATGCTTCAGATGCTGTCTCTGACCTACATTTTACGCATGAGTGACTTAGTTAGGTACAATGGTTATAGTCCATTCTTACTTACTGACATGGCCCACATTAACCATACTGGTATGTATGATGTGTTTTGGGATGACAACAACAATGCATGCTTCGGATGCTGTCTCTGACCTACATTTTATGCATGACTGAATCTGTTTAAATGAATGATTATAATCCATTCCTGGTTATTGACATGTGCAACATGTGACAATGCTGTGTAACGAGGTGAGCTTAGCAGGCTGTGGCTGCTTTCTATGTTTTTTGAATTTCTGATGGTTGCTTGTGGTTTGTAGTTTGAAAAAAAGCATTGTATGAGTGAAAAAGTGAGATAAGTTCAAACTCTTTACACCAAAATAAAGCATTCTCCTTTCACCCTTGAAGTGAAGTGACATATTGACCTGCAAGCTACAATTTTTCACAGTAGCAAATCAGAAATTTGCATTTTAAATCTTTTAACTGTCAATTTACAGGATGACTTGTCAATTCAAATATTGGACAAAGATGTGATGTGGGTAATTTTATGGGTCATGGTTTTTAAACTATCATTGACTGGCTCAGTACCTTTATATTAAAAAATGTTTCAAAGGTCCCTGACATTAAACTAGTTTTTACCTGGTCATTGTTGTTCTTTATGCTGAGAAATCTTTTGGCTTTCTACCTAAGTTTAGCATTTTATATGTCAAATCTTATTTTATATATTAATCTTATTCAAATATGCAACACCTTTTCTTTAAAATATGTATAATGATTTTAGTTTAAAGGGGTAATGGTGATGCTATCAAAGGGTATTCGGACACATGTTAATCCTTTCTTCAAGTGACAGGTTGAATTTAGTTGTTATTTAACATACTAAAACATGACAATTGACGGCTTTTTTAGAACATATTTTATTGATTAATTAAAATTTGTCAGTGTGCTGGTTTATAAATTGTCACCGAAGTTAAAGGTGCTTTTAAACTTAATAGTACATTCCAATATTAAGTTCCTTCTCTAATGAAGTCTACCTCCAAAAGGGACCCTGCTCGCAAGTGTATCAGGTTCCGAAAAAAAAATTCTAATAATTTGGATTATTTTGACATTGTTTAATTAAAATTAAAAGGTAAGTTTGTTCAAAATGTTAAAAAAATTGCCAATTTGTCATTGAAATTGGCATCTAAATTTTAGATGTCAAATTTAAGTTTTAAGTCAATAAAATTCTTAAAGTCTCCAATATTATGCAGGCTGGTTTGTGTTTTGCTCACTTGACTATACAGCCAAGGTTATTTTTTGCCACCACTTGGCATCTGTTGCCTTTACGTTGTAAAATTTTCTTTCTGAGTTATCTTCCCTGAAACAACACCGCCGTGCGCGGTCCCGGCTGAAGAATAGGCCCGCAGCATCCTCTGAGCTTGGAGTATGAGCCATCCTAACAGAGGACCCCGAGGGAACCCCGGGATATAGAAATAGGACCCAGTATCTCCGGCTTGCGGGGTGTGACCCCTCCTAAACGGAGGCTGACCCCGAGGGTCCCGGGATATAGAAATAGGACCCATTCCGTGGTTGTGCGGGATTAATAAATACACAACCCATCTTTCGGATGGGATGTAAACTCAGGTCCACGTGTTGGGAGAAATGCCACGCTTCCTGCACGTTAAAGAACCCTTGTGGCAAGCTCTTTTTGGGGTGGTCCGTAGGTGATCGGCTACAAGGCTAAATTCCCCGCCCTTGACGATTTCACCCTACTTTTCCAGTGGCAGTCAGAATTTCCCGTCCCATGGCCCTTTCCATACCCCAAAGTGATTATTTATCAACAAACTTGTTCTCGTCTTGATATAGCTGAAATATTGCTGAGTAGACGTTAAACAATATTCAATCAATCAATCCCTGAAACAACAGGGCTAATTTACCTAAGCAGGGAACATAGTTTAACAAAGGACCCCCTATTGGAAATCTCATTCAAAGATCTTCTAGGAAACTACAAGTATAATAGGAACCAAACTCAGTCCCAATGCTCTTAAGTTGATTCTCTTAAAAAAGGGTAAGTTCATACCTTTTTCAACATGGCAGACAAAAAAATGGCAATGGAATTTAATATTAAATTGAACCATATATGAAACATATAAAAACTACAGTTCTAGAACCAAACATAACCACAATGGACCTTTGGTGGTCCTCTACAAAAAAATATATTGCAGGTCTGCACCTCATCCATGATAGCTAGCCTTTAGTGGGAACATAGTTTTAATTTGGACTCTATGGGAAAAAACATTTTAAAATTTTCTTCCCCAGTTAGATCCAACTTATTTGCAAGACCCTTAGATGCTGCTCTACAAAAAAAGCTATCAAGAGAGTCCATACTTAATCCATAATTTAAGATTGGGCTCCATAAAAACACATTGAAAGATCCTCTCTGAAACTACAAAATCTTATTGGATCCAAACTTAGCTGCAGTGGTCCATAGGTAATCCTCTTCAAGAAAAATATTTGACAGGTCATCGCCTTGTCCAAGATGGAACATCACTTTGCATTTGACCCTATTGGAAAAAACATATTAAGATCTTCTCTGAAACTACTATTCCAATTAGAACAAACTTTAGATACAATGGTTCTTAGGTGGACCTCTGCAAAAAAAAAGGTATACAGTTGCTTAGTTCTCCATCAAAGATTGCTGACAGCAGGGAAAATAGTTATTAAAACAATTTTGACAATATGGGAAATAAATTCAAAGGTCTTCTCTAGGTACAAGACTCTGTTTTGGGTGTTAATTTTGTCACACCTTGTCCATCTACAGTCACTAATTCTTAGTATGTCCAGTTGATATCTTTTCATGTCCTTCAAAGAAGAATTGACTTATATGTACATCCCATGGTTAAATTTTGTGTTTAGGTCCATAGTTTTGTAACTTGAAGTTGTATCTTTATGATATTGAATCGGAATGTTCTCCTGTATTAGTACTAACTAATGCACCAATAATTATGTGTCTGTGACCTACATTTCATGGTTGGGTGACTTTGGTAAAATTTTGCATTATCTTTAGTATCTTTATGGTATTGCATCATGACATTCACCTTAATAGGTACTACCTAAAGCACCAACAATTAAGTCTCCCTGACCTACATTTCACACTTGAGTGACTTTGATTAAATTTTGCGTTAAGGTCCATTTCTCATCAGCTATAGTTGATATCTTTATGATATTGCATCATTGCATTCACCTTAATGACTAAATTGAGTATTACTCAAAGCACCAACAATTAGGTGTCCATGACCTACATTTCACACTTGAGTGACTTTGGTTAAATATGTGTTTAGGTCCATTTCTCAGTAAACATCTTCCCAAGTCAAGTGTTTGAGGTCCATGTCTTTCCCCACAAATGTTTGTGGGCAAGGACATGGACCTCAAACACTTGACTTGGGAAGATGCTCAGTAAAGGTACATGATATCTTTATAATATTGCATTATAACTTTCATCTCAATGAGTACTACGCACCACACTAAGAATTAGGTGTCCATGACCTACATTTCATGGTTGAGTGACTTTGGTTAAATTTTGCGTTAGGTTCATTTCTCATCAACTATACATGATATCTATGATATTGCATCATAGCATTCACCTTGATGCACCAAGAATTATATGGCCATGACCTACATTTGGTATGTGAGTGACTTTGGTTTAATTTTGCATTTTAGTACGTTTCTCAGCAACTATATGTGATATCTTTATAAAATTGCCTCATAACATTTACCTTTATGAGTACTACACAACACACCAAGCATTAGGTGTTCATGACCTACATTTCATTGTGGAGTGACTCTGGTCAAATTTTGTGTTAAGGTCCATTTCTCAACAACTAAATATTCATATTTTATGCTTTAGTGACTTGAGTTGAATATTTTTGTTTAGGTCAATTACGCAACTAATATTTATTGAACAATCATCTGTAATTTTTATTAAACAATCTTCCTGATTCCATCACATTGCAGTGATCTTTTTTATGCCTGATTGACATAGGTTATCTATTGCGATAAATTTTTCGGCGGGGCATCTGTGTCATATAGACACATTCTCTAGTATTCTCAAGAATTTTCAAAAACTTATGTGCGTGGGTGGTGTTAAACCTAGAATTATATAATCCTAGGGTTGGCCAGAGTATTCTTCGGCATGTAGACTTCTGTTTGGCTTTCATCCTCATACTTAAAACTGTCATCTTCATTACCTTGGGTCCTTTATCTCTTGACCTGTCTGTAGTTTGGGTAATCAGCTGTTTTTTTATGCTTTGCCCACGAATGTGGAAGAGGCATATAGTGTTAGCCTTGTCCGTTCTTCCATACATCCGTCTGTCTGTACGTCTGGTTAAGTTATGCATTTAAGTACATTTCTTAGAAACTGTAAGAGGTGGAGCAATGATAGAGGCCAGTAGGTAGATATTTAATAGTACTACAGAGTTTACTAGATAGTTTGACTCTTTGACCTACATTTCATGCTTGAGTGACTCTGGTTAAATTTTAAGTTAAAGTCTATTTCTCAACAACTAAGCATTATAAGACTATGATGTTTCATCAAATTAATTGCCTTGATGAGCACCACCCAAATTACAGACAAGTAGGTGGCTTTGACCTACATTTTATGCTTATTGGTTTTGGTTAAATTTTGCATTAAAGTCCATTTCTCAACAACTACACATTATAAGACAATGATGTTTCATCAAATTAGTTGCTTTGATGAGTACTATCCAAAGTATTGACAATTAGAAGGTTTTTGACCTACATTTTATGCTTCAGTGACTTTGGTTAAGTTTTCGGTCCAAGTCTATTTCTCAACTACAGTCAGTAGCCAAAAGTGTTGGCGTATAAGATTTTTTACTATATATTTTATGTAAACCATGTTTTTTCAAAAAATTATTGTGAAGTCAATTTTTATCCGATTTCAATAAAAATTTCACTGATAAACTCAAAATCTTTCGAAGTTTACTTGTTTATTTGGACATAATTTTCTGACATGCAGTTTTTTAAACATGAAGTGTAAAATTTGGGGTCATATTCCCTTTTTAGCTCACCTGGCCTAAAAGGCCATGTGAGCTTTTGCAATCACTATGCATCCGTCGTCCGTCGTCTGTCTGTCCGTCAACAATTTTAAAAATCTTCTCCTCTGAAACCGCTGGGGCAAATGTAAGCAAACTTGACTTGAATCATCACCAGGGTATGGCTTCTCAAAATTGTGTTCGATCAGTCGGCTGGTCAAACAACATGGCCGCCATTGCTAAATTTGGCTAATAACTCGAAAACCATTACAGATATCAAAAATCTGACGGTGTAAAAATGATCAGCATGATGAGATCTACCCACTGTGCAATTTTGAAGAAAATCTGAAAACCCATGTTGGAGTTATAGCCCTTTTTCAGTTAAATTTTCAAAATTTTTGCATTTTTTATTTTTTATTTCAAAAACTGTAACAGATAGAGGTCAAGTGTAATTGCAAAAATGTTCAGCAGATCAAGATCTACCAACCCTGAAATTTTGAAGAAAATCCATAAACTGTTGTAGGAGTTATTGCCCTTTTTTCACCGAATTTTTGAAATTTTCGTATTTTTCATCTTTTTCCAAAACTATAGAAGATAAAGGTTAAGTGTAAATTGATGAAATGTTTGCCATGCTGTGGCAACTTCAAAACTGATGTTGAAAATTTCAAAATGGCTGCCAAAAAAGGCGGGAAAATTCAACATTGTCCGATTTCAATGAAATTTGGTTTCCAAATAGATATTGATGTTGCGACTTCAAAACCGGTGTTGAAAATTGTTCGTTGACTGCCATTTTCAAAATGGCCACCAAAAAAGGCGGGAAGATTTTACATTGTCCGATTTCTATGACATTTGGTTTCCAAATTGGTCTTGATGTCGCAACTTCAAAACTGATGTTAAAAATTGTTCGTTGACCGCCGTTTTTAAAATGGCTGCCAAAAAAGGCGGGAAAATTCAACATTGTCCAATTTCAATGAAATTTGATTTCCAAGTAGATATTGATGTTGCGACTTCAAAACCGATGTTGAAAATTGTTTGTTGACTGCCATTTACAAAATGACGTCTCAGCTTCAAAACAGGTTTGAAAGTGGTCCTTAGCAAGAACGTTTTTTGTCAAAACAGCCCAACAAAGTAATATAGTAAAACATGATCAGACTTTAAAAACAGTTCAAAATATTGGAAGTGTTTGAGCTACGAAAGTTTGAGAAACTAAAGATCACCTGTATAACTTGCAATGTTACCTTGATTGTGGCAACTGAAAGCCAGGTGAGCGATACAGGCTCCTGGGAGCCTCTGGTTATACAAGTAAAATTGTGACGTCAAAAATTTAATTCCTGTTTAAATCATGAATTCTTTGAAACCACAGTTTCGAAAATTACACTGAAATAAACAAGTAAACTTCACAAAATTCTGAGTTTATTGGTGAAATTTTCATTGAAATCGGATAAGTATTGACTTCACAATAATTTTTTGAAAAAACTTGGTTTTACATGAAATATATAGTAAAAAAGTCTTTTGCACCAACACTTTTGGCCACTGACTGTACTATATATTGTAGCATCATGATATTTCACTGTAAGATTCATCTAATAGAGATCTGCACATTTCACCAACAATTTGGGCTCCGTGACCTACATTTTATGGTTGAATGACTTAGGTTAAATTTTGTGGTTAAATTTTGCATTTCATCACAATGCTGTAACAGGGAACTAATTTTATGAATAACTGAGTTAATCGGGTTAATCTGTTGAGATAAATTTATTGGCAGGGCATCCTTGTCTTATAGTCACATTCTCTAGTTCCTAGGTGAGGTGATTAGCCTTACTCTCAACCTGGTACTTCCAGATTTGTGTTTCAGTCAGGGTTTTCTTTCCTTGAGATTATTACAATACCAGTGCTAACTAAAATCCACCTGTCCTGCCTTTCTGTCTTAGTTGGCTCCCATAGCCTTTGACTTTCTATGGTCATCCATAAGGCAGTGGAACTATTGAATCCATAGTTGGCAAGGTTGTCGAGAACCATTGCGTGTCCACACACTGGTGAGTCTGCACTGTATACCTCTAGGGTTCTCGCTACTCCAAGATTTTCTTCAATTTAGCCTTGAGCACTAAATTCAAGTGGCTGTGTGCTGTCGTGGGGAGGCAATGAAGGAGTCTTGGTAGTGTAGAGGCTATGTTCTGGCAGGGAGAGATTTGCACTTTCGCTACTGAACATCACCTACAAGTAGGCTAGCCAGCAAAGATCTGGAAACGTTTGATATCTACCGCACTAGATACGTATCACTGCCCTATGGATAACCACCAACACTATTTAGAACCAGTCCTTAGTAAGTCCTCTACAAAATAGGCGTCTGATATGTCTGAACTTCATCCAAGATGTCCCTGAGCAGAGAAATCTTCTTTTCTGATACTACTATTACAATTCTAACCAAACTTTAGTTACAATGGTCCTTAAGTGGTCCCCTTCAAAAATTGTACTTAGCAAGTTTATACTTGCATAAGATGTTTTCCAGCCGGTAACATAATAACTATAGTTTTACATTGGATCTTATGGGAAAACACATTCTTATCCAAGATGGCCTGTAGAAACACTTTTAAAGATCTCCTCTTAAACTGTTGGACCACTTTGAATGAAACTTGGCCACAATAATCCTTGGGTTGTCCCCCTTGATAATAGTGTCCAGCATGTTGTTATCTAATCCTAGATGGCAGCTTGTGGGGACATGGTCTAAAATTTGACCCAATGGGAAAACTCATTCAAACATTTCTATATAGATACAGCTGATTTATTTAGAAAGAACCTTGGTCACACTAGTACTAGGGGTTAACTGCTTCTAAAAATAGTACCCAACATGTCCCTATTTAATCCAAGATGGATGCCAGTAGGGAACATTGTTTGACTTTTGACCCTACATGAGCATCTCTTCAAACACTTTTGAACCAATTTGAGACAAACATGATCACTATAGTCTTTGGCTGATCCTTTTTAAAAACAGTGTCATTCATGTCTGTACACAATCCAAGATGGCCACCAGTAGGTCAAAAAGTTTAAAATGAGACCCTATCAAAATGCAGTTGAAAGTTTTTCTCTCTGAAACCTATGGCACATTGGAACAAAACTTTATCACAGTAGTCATTTAATGGGGAACATGGTTTAAAATTCATTCAAACACATTTCTCTTTAGACACTGCTGATTCAATTAGAACCACATCACATTTGGCCAATTTGATTCAAATTTCTTCAGAACAGTCCTTAGATGGTCCTTTTTAGCTCATCTGACCAAAAGGTCAGTGTGAGCTATTGCCATCACTTGGCGTGTCGTCCGTCCGTCTGTTAACTTTTCACATTTTTATCAACTCCTCTGAAACCACTGAAGCAAATTCAGCCAAACTTTACAGGAATGATGTATGGAAGGTCCTTTACCAAGATTGCTCATTTCGTTCCGATCCGATAAAAAACATGGCCGCCAGCGCGGAACTTAGGTTTAACATAGGATCTGACAAAGAAGATAGCTCCCAGCATTGAACTTGGTTTAGAAGGGTACCCATATATTAAAACATTTTTATACCCCCCGCAAATGAAGTTTGGGGGGTATATAGGAATCACCATGTCTGTCCTTCTGTCCGTCTGTCTGTCTGTCCGTTCCCTTTCGTGTCCGGAGCAGAACTTTTGTACCGTAGCACCTAGGATTATCAAACTTGGTGTGTTGATGCATCATGGGAAGGCGATATGTTGCGTACCAAATTTAAGTCACTGTGACCTTGACTTTGACCTTTGACCTTTATGATAGTAAAACCATGTGCATTTCGTGTCCAGAGCAGAACTTTTGTACCGTAGCACCTAGGTGTGTGGAAGCATCATTGGAAGACAATGTGTCGCATACCAAATTTAGGTCACTGTGACCTTGACTTTGACCTTTGACCTTTATGATAGTAAAGCCATGTGCATTTCGTGTCGGGAGCAGAACTTTTGTATCGTAGCACCTAGGATTATTTAACTTGATGTGTGGATGCATCATGGGAAGACGATGTGTCGCATGCCAAATTAAGGTCACTGTGACCTTGACTTTTACCTTTGACCTTTATGATAGTAAAACCATGTGCATTTCGTGTCTGGAGCAGAACTTTTGTACCGTAGCACCTAGGATTATCAAACTTGGTGTGTGATGCATCATGGGAAGACAATGTGTCACATACCAAATTTAGGTGACTTTGACCTTAATGATAGCAAATCCTTGCTCATTTTGTGCCGAAAGCTTGGTTAAATCAGCTTTGTATCCTTCAAATTATATATTATTTAATGTATTTAAATGAAGTACCAGATATGAACTGATTGGAATAAAACCTGTAATTTCAGTCATGACAGGCTTTATTTCTGTTAGATTTACTTTCCAATTACCATGTGGCTGAAGGTCAAATTTCAAAATGACATGCCTTGGTACTCAGATGCAGTTGCGGGGGGTATTAGTTTGGCTTTGCCGACAGCTCTAGTTTTCATTACATGCGCTTAAATTATTGAAGCAAATTCAGTCAAACTGAGATTGCTTATTTTGTGTTGATCTGATAAAAAACAAGACTGCCAGCATAGAACATATTTTAACATAGGATCCTATGGGGTAAACATCACTTGCATCACTTGCTGTAAGCTAGCATTTTGTCAGGTGATTGATTCAGGCTCAGTATCTGAGCCTCTAGTTATTATTAGGGCCCGCCATGAAATGGCGGCGCCCTATAGTAATCAGCCTGTCCGTCCGTCTGTCCATCTGTCTGTCTGTCCATCAGCGTTTTCTATGTCATACGATAACTCAAGAATGCCTTCACTGATTTTTATGATTTTTTTACTCAAAGTTGAACTTGAGTAAAGGAAGCTCCCTTTCGTTTTTGAGGAAAATCGGAAAATGATTTTTGGGAAAAAACCTCGTTTTTATATGAAAAAGTGCATATTTTGAGAATTAACTCTATGTCGTACGATAACTCAAGAATGCCTTCACTGATTTTTATGATTTTTTTACTCAATGTTGAACTTGACTATAGGAAGCTTCCTTTCGTTTTTAAGGAAAATCCGAAAATGATTTTTGGGAAACTCCGTTTTTATATGAAAAAGTGCATATTTTGAGAATTAACTCTATGTCGTACGATAACTCTAGAATGCTTTCAACAATTTTTTTTTTATTTTGATACTCAAGGTTGAACTTGACTAGAAGAAGCTCCCTTTCATTTTTGAGGAAAATTGGAAAATGATTTTTGGGAAAAAACTTGGTTTTTATATGAAAAAGTGCATATTTTGAGAAATAGCTCTATGTTGTTCAATAAATTAAGATTGCTTTCAAGGATTTATATGATTTGATACTCGAGGTTGGACTTGACCAAAGGAAGCTGCATTTCGTCTTTGAGGAAAATCTTAAATCAATTTTTGGGGAAAAACTTAGTTTTTATATGAATAAGTACATATTTTGAGAATTAGCTGTATATCGTACAATAAATTAAAATTGCATTCAGTGATTTATATGGATTTGATACACAAGGTTGGTCTTTACCAAAGGAAGCTCCCTTTTGTTTTTGAGGAAAATCCGATTTCCATGAAATTCCACAAACAGGTTTTTGGGACACACAAGGGGGCGGGGCCCTTTCTGACTTTGTCAGTATTCTAGTTGATAATAGTGTCAGACATTTCAGCATCTAAACCAAGATGTTGGGCAGTTGGGAACATTGTATGACATTGGATCTTATGGGAAATCTTGTTCAAAAATCTCCTCAAACTCTTGAATCAATTGAAGACAAACTTGATCACAATAATCTTTGAGTGATCCCTGTAGATACATTGCCTTTCATGTCTGTATCTTATCCAAGATGGCCACAAGCAGGACAAACGGTTGAACATAGGACACTATAACACAGTGAAAGATCTTTTTCTCTGACACTTTGGCCATTTGGAACAAAACTTTGTCACAATAGTCATTATATGGTCCCTTTAATTAAAGTGTAATGCATGTCAGATGTCCACATCTAATCTTAAGATGGCCACCAGGCAGAAATGCTAGAGGGTATGGGAAAACTTGTTGAAGTATATTCTTCCCTGAAACTGTTTTTCCAATCAGAACCAAACTTCGTCACAAAAATTTTTAGTCTCTAGGAGGTCCCTTCTGCAGTTTTGCATCATATCCAAAAGATTCTGTCCATTTTCATTTGCTATTGCTCTTAATGTTTTACATTTATCTATGACAAGCAATGCATGTTGGGCAACGGATGACAGTGATTGTAAGAGCGCTTTGCCAGTTAGTTTTATTTCGACAATCCCGCATCAGTTTGCTAAATGAGACATGGATGCAGCATTGTTGTACAATTAGCAATGAATTCTGCTCAAACCGGTACTAGGGGCCGTCTTGAACTTACAATGAGGTATGAGCAAAGCTCATTATTAAAGGCCTCATGGTGACTTCAAGATGAAGAACAATAATAAAGGCATAGTTCCATTGTTTGGTTATACCTTGTATTTGTAGAGACTTTGTCTCATGTGCATTTTCTCCATATCCTTTCATGGTTTGTTATTTTTTGCAGATATTGAGATGCTATGAGAACAAGTTAACAGACAAGAGTACCAGGAATTTGAAGAAGACCTACATCAAATAGAACTACTGAAGGTATTCCAACCTAGATGTTCAGCTGGTTACCAACACATGTAAAGTTCACACTATTACATCATTTCTTCTTACCCTTAAGTAATGGTTTGTATTTTTTAATCTGACAAATTTGTTATTATGAAGGATATTTTATTAGCTTGTAAATGACAACTTAGACCTGTTAATTATTTCTTAGTTACACTTATTTAGAGATGATGAACACATGTTCCATAAAACATGGCAAAACTGTACACATTTTATAAATAATTTTCTAAGCTTGTCCATTATGAAATGAAAATAAAGACTCAAATTTCTTGGTAAATGTAATAGACTATAAGGATCAAAGAAAAAAGAAGTCCATTATTCTGGGCAACCAGTTGCATCTGGTTGGCTGTATTCCATAAACCATTAACCTTTATAAAAAAATAATGATTTATTAATTTCAAGTGTTGTTTATTACAGGAAGAAAGTAGGGTTAACAAGTCTATGTAGAAAACAGTGGAAATCTTCAGTTTCAGGTAAGTCATATCTGTAGGTGATTTATTGGTTATAGGATATGCATAGAAAATGCATTATTGCAACAGGGGATGTTTTTAGGCCTCAAGAGCTATATGTGTTGCAGTTACTTTGTCAGCCGTGCATGTCAGTCCCCATATCATTGTAATAAAACATCCTCTAATTGGCCACATGAAACCAAACTTTGAATAAAATGTCAGTTGATTATGGCATTGAATGTTTTACTTTTGTGTTGATCAGAAATCAGGATGACATGGCTGATCATACTTTTGATGGAAAATCTGGTCTATTTCTGGGAAACCAGTCTCAGATGAAACCAATTATTGGGTTGATGACATGAAAATGTGAATTTCTTAATTTCAAGATCAAGTGGGAATCCTCAATCCTGGTTCCTGAATTTATGATTGTGTCAGTCTTGATAATATGATTGTACTCACCAAATGTAAGATTTTTGCATTCTTTACAAATGCTAGTTGGCCACCACCACATATCTTACTTTGAAATACTTCCTTGTCAATCAAATAATAACTGTTAATACAAGGTACCTACCTTTTCAAATTTAATGAAGTCATTAGCCTCAATTAAAAAAAATCAAAAACGTTTCAGCTTTTGTATTTTGAGAACTATTGCATATATCACATATTAAGCTTAAACAGGAGTAAGTGTACTTGCTCAACACTATGGTTTCAGCCTGTTGTTAAATAACTACCATAATATTAAATTATCTTGTAAAATAAAGCTTTTTACCCATCAATCAACAGAGTTAGGCCTTTTCCCTTAACAATGAAGAAAACTTGAGTTTAACAACTAACAAACCCAACCCTTAACATAATTGCTTCATTAGCCTTACCATCACCAAGCATTGAATTGGTTCTTTAGCCTTACCATCACCAAGCATTGAATTGATTCTTTAGCTTTACCATCACCAAGCATTGAATTGTTTCTTTAGCCTTACCATCAACAAGCATTGAATTGGTTCTTTAGCCTTACCATCAACAAGCATTGAATTGGTTCTTTAGCCTTACCATCAACAAGCATTAAATTGGTTCTTAAGCCTTACCATCAACAAGCATTGAATTGGTTCTTTAGCCTTACCATCAACAAGCATTAAATTGGTTCTTTAAACATACCATCAACAAGCATTGAATTGGTTCTTTAGCCTTACCATCAACAAGCATTAAATTGGTTCTTTAGCCATACCATCAACAAGCATTGAATTGGTTCTTTAGCCTTACCATCAACAAGCATTGAATTGGTTCTTTAGCCTTACCATCAACAAGCATTGACTTATTTGCTCATCCCATTTCTTCAGCATGATCAAAAATGATAAAAATTTTAGTTAATGCTTAGCAGTCAAAATAACTGTTTTTTGTTTGTTTTTTTTGGTCACCTATGAACAGGTTTCTTATTTGCTCAACCTTAATTGTTAACACGGATGGTCTTGTGTTCAGACATACATTGTACTTTTTTTGCTCAACCCATATAAAAAAGCATTTAAGTATTTTAATCAAAACTGAACTTAATTTCTCAGTCAAACAACAAAACCCTAGTCCTGTGGTTGTCTAGTAATGTCAGCTCTTGTCTGGAAGAATCTCGGGAGTCTGTAGTTTCCAGATATCCACTTACATATTACAGGGTTATTACATATCCAGAATGTAATTTAGGGTACAGCTTTTGTGTCTGTATGCAGTGTTCACTCCTCTTATGTCAGGAAGGATTTTTTGGTTTTTTGGTTTTATATATAATATATAATAGATATGCTTTATGACTTCTCTCTGACTGGCACTTACCCAGTTTTATTTTAGATTTAATGTTGTTTAAGTAAATTACTTTACATAAGAGATGGCATAAGAAATTTTCTTTGTTTACACCAAAGTACTGGATACTTTACATAGAGGTGTGTATTATTAATTGTAAATGAATTGGAACATATAATGTCATTATGAACTTGGATCAACTTATTTTGTTACCAACCATCTACTAAAGCACATATATTGCAAATGCATATGCAGATTCAAACAAGCTAAACCTGCTTTAGTACTGGATTGATTTACAAATGTGTTCACGCATATCTCTATTCAAGAATTATATCCAAGATTTTTTAAAAATGAATGTCAAACTACCTCCATCAAGTGGTTCTGTTTTGGAATTGTAATAACACATTTATTCCAGAATGCATGTGAATGCAAATTAACTTTAATAAAGATCAAATTAGATATCAAATCTGATTTACCTATGTCGTGTGAAAGGGGTATTAAAATGTGAAAAGTAAAAAATTGAGTTTATGGTCCCTTAAAGACAAAATGAAATATGGACATTTCTTCAGTTATAGTTATCACTAAACACTGTTAAACTGCACAAAGCTCAAATTTTATTGTAGGCATTCCTTTTATGATGTCACATAAAATAACAGAAAATGTTTGGAATACAAAGTGACTGACTAAAACAACATTTATTCCTACATCACTTATTTGACACAGAGAACTTTAGACCCTGGATGTAATTTAATAATTACTGATTTTACTGAAAGGAATTTAAGGATTATATGGTTGCTAGGTAAAATTTCAATATATAACTGGTTTGTAAATCAAATTAGTGAAAAAAATACCCAAGTTGTATAATAAACAGTAAATTTTGTTTTGTTGTACACATGTTTCAAGGTAACAACATTAGAATCATAAACTCAGATCATAAAGAATATGGAAAGCCATAATCCAAACACTGAAACCTTCGCCATAATATTAGATTGTATGCTAAAGCTAAATTCCTAAAATCTCCAAAAAAAAGAGAAAAAAATATAAGGAAATTTACCTTCTATGTTGGTACCAGAATCAAAAGTTAATTAAATGAATTGTAAAAAAAATCTGACCACTACTGGTATTTGTAATATTCAGTTTGTGTTTATGACCCATGATGAGCTATGGAGTGCCACTGTAAATTTAATTTTCCTATTGTTTATGGTATTAACAGTATGGACCCAAAGTCTGTTCACTATTGGAAAGGGGAAAAAAACTTTAAGGACTTGTTTAAATCTACTGTTTATGAATCAGACCTGTTCAAGGATTTTAATAAATGACATTGATGCAAAGGAAAGGAAATATGCTAGATATCTTTGAATGCATCGCATAAATGAATATCAAAATAAACAAGATAATAAAATATTCATACAGAAAAAAAAAGAAATTTATGTTTATATCTTGGACCTTAATTTAATAGCAGACAGCATAAAGAAATAAAAAATAAAAGAATATTATTTATAAATACATGTAAATTAAAATCTAGGTCTTTTGGTAATCTGACTAAGTATTGTAAAGGTTTTCGTTTTGTAGGTTTGAATTTTTTTCAGTGAGTAGGAATTATTGTGCAAGATTTACGAGCCAATCATAATGCAAGATACATATAAAAATGCAAAAATTTACATATATTAGATTTAGTAGATGTCTATAAAAGATTTGATTAAGTCTTGATGTCCTTTTGTATAGTAAAGTGTCTCTTGTAATTTTATTGTCTAACAAAGGAAGGCATATCAATATTAAGGGAAATAATATATAAGATTTATTTTGGGGGAATACAAAAGGTTGAAGTGAAAGCACTTTATTTCTCTGTTATGCAAGAGTCGTAGCATAGACTAATTCATTTGGATTTCTATAGAATTTTTAATCTTCACTTGATCTTGTCAGAAAAATTTAATGGCACTGGTATTTAAAATTCACATCAACTTCAGTTTTTATTGGAAAGGTTTCTTGGAGCTAAATGAGAAAACTGGAAAAATGCCATAAAGTTTTGTTGTTTATTATGATCAAACTCATGAGAGTATGTAGCTTTTACAGATTTTCTTTTTTACAGAAAAAGAAATTATAAAATTAGCATGGTTAATACATGTCTTAATATATATGTTCAACTAAAGGTTGGAAATTTGGAAGCAAAAATGCATTTTCATTGAAATGGTTTGACTTGCAACCAAGGAAATATTGTCTTATGGAACATGTATGATAGATACTTATATATTTCATAGTTGTTTGATATTGGTGTGATGAAGTTTTTGAGTTTGGTTCCTTGGTTGGTAGGATATGTTAGATTGAGGGGGAGCTGGAGGGGTTCTCATCCCATAATCCCAGGAAAGAGCCCCCCTCTAGACTCATTGTCCACTCAGCTCAGTAAATTAGCAAGCTTAAACACATTTTGGTACTATGTATGATGAGACAAGAAATGGAAGTCAAAGCATGGTTGGGTTTAAAATTTTCACATATTAGTTTGGCATTTCAAAAACTAATACAAGTTATTAAGTAAAGTGCATACAAGAATTATACAAAGGTGGCTTCATGTGGTAACATTATTCATTGCCCATCAAATTTTTTTTTTTTTACAAAACATGAACCCTAAGTTCTTCAAAAGAGTAATAATTTATAAAACTAGAGACTGCAATAGTCTTGTAAACAAACAAGTCCAGATGAAGTTAGTTGTGAAATGGTATTTTGATCCTCCTGTTTCCAAAAGATATGCCCATGGAGGCTTTGAAAACAAAAAGTAAAAGGAAGGAACAACTATAGGATGGAAAATGTGAACATAACATACCAATAGTACATTAATAAACATATCATTATACCTCCTGTAAACAAAGTTTGGCTGGGATTATAGGAATCACCCTCTCCGTCCTTGTATTTGCTCATCCATGTAACTTGTAAGCCCATATCTTCCAAAATTTAACAAAATGTTACACGGTTGTAGACTTGCATGAAGAAATATTGTTGCCGTTCATAATTTGGAAGGGTAATAATTGGGATGTTTGAAAATTCTTTTGTGGCTTTTAAATCCAAGGCAACCGGCTACACTGGCTAATCAATTTTGCAGGTATTCATTTTTTTTTTATGTTTTTGTTGGACAATAGTTTATGAAAATTTAGAGGTTATATTGGAAGCAATGAACTCGCAATACATAATCAATCATATGAATAAATAAATATGATATATTACTGTCAAGTTCAACTTTGATATGTCCATAACTCTTTGATGTATTATACTTGTTGGAAAATGAAAATCTTTTTGAATTACAAATGAAAGCAAACACTGGATTTTGATAGAAGATGCTGACAGCTTGAGTATATCATTGTAACTCTTCTTCATCAATGCTGACAACCTGTTAAAACTCACAAGTATTGTAATCT
>MJUU01047649.1:0-19984 GCA_002080025.1 Modiolus philippinarum | reverse complement strand
TGATAATATTTGGTATGTAGGTTGGTCTTGGGTAGTACATGTCAGTCTGGCAGGTGACTTTTGTCCTTGACCTCAATTTCACAGTCTAGTGAGCATGTTCACTTTTCTGATTAGTTCACTTAGATTTTACATCAATTTAGAGTCCAGCAGGGACAGGCGAGACATCCTTTAGGGTCATCACTTGTTGAGTTTTTATGATTAGGTCAGTTTGATTTTTCACATCAAGTTAGTGGCCAAGCATGAATGGGAGAGACATCTATTAGGGTCTTCACTTGTTGAAACAAGAAGGAGTAACAATACATTAAAATAATTTACTCAATATGAGTACCATACAACAACAAGTAAACAGATATTGTTAAAATTTCAAAATTCAAAAATCAAGATGAAGGGCACATTGTAAAGAATCATGATATTTTCTGAAAGAATTTACTGAAAAGCAAGCACAGTCCATCTCAAGAACATCCAAGTCTTTCAGCGATAGTGATATTAAGAAGTAGAATGAGTTTGCTGATGCATGTCAAATTAAACAACGATTCAGATAAGAAAGTGGGAAAAGAATAATGAATCATGAATCCTTGCCCCAAGATCTGTGGTTCCCACCCCCTTCCCTTGATATTTTTTATATGAGTGAATAAGTCTTAATCAAATTTAATATGCTTGAGGCCAATACATAAATCCAAAATGGGATAAAAGTTTTTAAAAGCACATGTTTTTAATCTAATTGAAACTAGACTACATCAAAGAGAGTTAGCCTACTCCCCTTTGCCTTATGATAACAGATATTATTTTATTATTGTAAATGATATAAAAATGTCATCACTTGCTCATTAAAATCAGAATGAAAGATGTGAGGGACAGATATATGTTATCACTGTAGTCGGCCTATAGCCATGCTTTCACCTTCTGTCAATCATGTTTGACTTTTTTTTCAAATTAAGGGTCTAGAAGAGAGAGGTAATAATTCATTTTAATTAGGACTTTTGCATTGTATAGTACAAAGACATCAGATCCAGGAAATATATTGGATGCTTTCCACATGTACTGTCAAAACAGTGACTGCATGGAAAACAGGTGATCATACCCAATGATTTCACTTTCAAAGAATACAGCTTTTTTTTATCATCAGAAAAGAAGAATGGTGCTGTGATAACATCGTTGAAATTGTATGTGGTGAGATACCACAGTTCTCCATTCACAAATTTGAAAATCACTGCAGGGCTCAACCGGGGGGCTCAAGTTCCTCAATTTCTGGTCATCCATCTATTTTGACTTCTCTGCCTGAAGATACATGTACATCATCCAAAACAGAACTAAAAAAATATCAAGAATTATATTTTAAGCTCAGCCTTTCTGAGACTATAGGACAACAGGCAATGTTTTTTACTGGTATTAACTGGATATATGGCCCAGGCTTGTTATCAGAAATTAACATCATCTGATATGTCAGAATTAGTTGTCAGTCTAAATTGAAATTGAAGTACTTGTGATTTAAACAGCTTAGAGCAAATAAGGAAAATTGTATATTCAATATTGCAATATTTTAGGTTTCTTTTCTATCAGTGAACATGTAAGGGAAAATATGTAACTTGACCCAATATGACTTTTGACTGAGGTCACTATTACTTGTAAAAACTAGAGGTGACTATAGCTTTGCCACAAAAGGATGCCTTTACACCCTCATTTCCTAAAAGTAAATGAAAAGTAAAGTTATCTCCCCTTTTTGGTATTCGATAATAATAATATTGCTTCATGCACATCTGCTTATAGTGTCCTTAGTCTTGATTTTCATCCAAATCCTTCAAGTTTAAGAGTAGTTGCGTTTACCTGGTAATCTTTGCAGAAGGTCAATCAAAAAATTCAAAGTCTCCTTTTCATGCCGTTGGACAATAATTATATTCTTTCGTGCACAACTGCATATAGTGTCCTTGCTTTGTGTAAAGTTTCATTAAATTCATTGAAGTGGTTTAAGAAGAGTTGTGCTTACAAAAAGTGTGGACAGACAGACCATTTTTTCAATTAATTCTGTTTGCAGTCTTGAATTCACGGTTGTTGGTCAAGCTTCTCAAAAACCAAATTGCATAAAAGAATTTGAAACTGTTAGACCATGTTTACATCAGTTAAAATATAGATCAATCTAAAAAGAATCAATCTTTTTTAAACCGCTTTGCATTTAGTTTATGTTTTCCCAATCGATCTTAACGAAACTGATGCGTTTACACCAGGCTTATACAGATGATGATATCAGCCTGTATAACTTATATCTTATAAGAAATTTCAACAGAAACACGAAAATTTTCAAGCAAAATCATGGGTAAACGAGCAGATTATGGATTCTTTCTTTTCTTTCTTCTTTGAAGAATAATGCATGAAAGACACAACAGATTCATACATTGCAGTTGACTTAAACATTATACACAATATATACAAGCAATAACATTTAATTATCTCTTTGCCTAATGGAGTTTTATGGTTCAAGTTTGTATTAAGGTTCATATTTGAGATACTACATGTTGCAAATCAATCATCTTTGGTCAGTGGCTGAGTCTTGGAGAGTGATGCTGCTTCATACGATAATGGGTCATGCTGAACTACATTTTATGCTTCAATGACTCAGGTTAAAGTTTGTCTTAAGGTTCATATCTGAGAAACTACATGTGGCACATCAATCATCTTAGGTCAGTGTATGCGTCTTGGAGATTAATGCTGCTTCAAAAAGTAATTTGGTCACTGATCAATCATCTTTGGTCAGTGGATGCGTCTTGAAGAGTGATGCTGCTTCAGATGAAAACTTGGTCACTCTGACCTACATTTGGTGCTTTAATGACTATTAAGTTTGCATTAAGGTTCACATTTGATATTCTACTTATGGTACATCAGTCATCTTTGGTCAGTGGGTATACCAGTATTTTTGAGAGTCTTGTAGATCCAGGGGATAATTTAGTTACTCTGACATCATTGAGAATTAATATTTTGGAACTTAAATGAATTTGGAAATAAAATTGCTACAGGCAATGGGATTATCAGCTGTCATTTCCAACTACTCCCATCTTGTTACAATTTTGGCGCATTGCATTTGAATTTTTAGCTTCAGTTTGTATTAACTCCTATAAGATTGATTGTGATCAATCTTGTGCATTTACACTATTTTCTATATCTATTCAGTTTATACATGTATCAATCCAGTTTAAACCACATCAAGATGTGGACTGCTTTATATCAATCAAGAATTGATCTAAGTCAT
Source organism: Modiolus philippinarum (assembly GCA_002080025.1). NCBI lineage: Eukaryota > Metazoa > Mollusca > Bivalvia > Mytilida > Modiolidae > Modiolus > Modiolus philippinarum. The sequence goes on along the minus strand of MJUU01047649.1, from coordinate 16,743 downwards.
TTACAATTCTATAAGATCGATCTAGTTTGAATCGATCTTTCTTTAGATTGATCTAAATGTGCAAGTGAAAACAAGGGCATATATTTCCATGTTTTTTTTTACTTCCAAAATAGCGAACAAAGAAACTGTCATGACAACTTCCCTGTTTACAGTACATCACATTTTTTTTTACATTTGCCATTTTTCTTGCCTAAAGCCTGTTATGCTCTTGGAAAAGATGGAAACCTAAACTCCATGAGAAACCATACACTTTTACAGAATGTATGACAATTGCTTTGTGCTATTTTCATTGCAAAGATATCTACAGTTACTATTTTGATAAATATGGTTATTTTGTGCTACAAGTGTGTACTAAAAATTTGTAAGATTGCCCCTTTATCCAGCCAAGTCAAGGGAGATTACTCCTGAAAGTGAAGGCTGATTTTGACTTTCAAAAACTTCGGGGTAAATTGAGGTGGCCAATGAAATTATATTCTGGTTGTTTTTAATTGGTAAAATAAGTCTCCTTTTGATTTAATGTTAGAGAGTCATGATATGTTTGAAAGGAAAGAACATTTTGACATCCTTCTTGACACGATTTTTGGATCAAGGATGACAAGTAAATTCCAAATATCAGCATTTCAATAACATTTGTGGTAAAGAAAAATCTTTTGTGTGCATAAATATGCAAGGGTTTGAAATTTTGTAAGCATACGTTTAACTCATTGTTCAACAGAATGATTAATTGGCAATTCAACATTTGAAAAGTATATATTTCTTTTTAATGTAGATTTCGCTGATCAAAACAACCACAAAAATAATTCAAATGGGTAGATTTGAATGTTGGTCTGCCACCATTTTGTACAATAATTATATGAATTCAATCCTTCCTTTTTCTGTTGATTCTAATTATGGTAAGAAATCTCGCTATAACTTGTGATTTTCATTTAAAATTGTTGGTTATCAAATTCTTTCATATCCAATTTCGGTAATGAAGCAAAGATATTTTTTGTATTTCGTAATTAAATGAAACCTGTTACTTGAAATCTGTAACAAAAACGGAAATGATATACTTTGACGGGTTTAAATAATACTTCTGTAGATCATCATCAAAGAGATATGGAGAGGACAAAATCGTACAGTCTATTATGCAGGGATAAAGACTAATGGGTCTCTAGTTTAGCAGTACTCTGTGACAAGTGAGAGTTAAGGTGAAAGGTTTTACATAAAAATACTTAGGACCTTTTATCATTTTGTCACTAAGGTGTTGTATTTTCTGAATTGTCATTTATAAATGGTAATATCTATGACTTAAGTGTCTGGTGGATTATTTGTGGAGTTTATTTATGTCTTGTCGATGAATTTGATAATAATCTCCTGGATAACACTCTCTCCGATGGATTGATCCATTCGATAACACTTCCATTTGGATTTAAGGCTTAGATAACAGGTAAACACTTGATCATTTGATATCAATTGTTAGTTTGACATGTTTGTTATGTAAGTGAAGTGACAATAAATTTGGATTAGGAGGTTAATAACTTTCTAAGGACCCTCATCTTCTCAAATAAATACTCACTTTATTCTAAGTACTTAATTAAGCTTTTACAGTTTAAATTTTTACTCCAAATATTTGTAATTTTAGAATCACTGAATAGATGATGATGATCCATTATTAGGCAAAAAATAAAAGGTTCAGTCAATATTTTACTTTTTACTTTTTATCATTAAATTTTTAAAGCATTGCTGATTTTTTGTGACCAATTTTTGTTGTTATTGGCATCATCTGCACACAGCATAACTTTTAATTCTTAGTAGACAGATCATTATGAAATGGCTTAAAATTTCCTAATATAATGGGCAAGCAGAATTTAAGTTGAAGGTTTGCAGCTTAACACCCTTTTCAAAACCTGGGACAGAAAAAGGGGACAAAGAGTGTGTTATATTGATGAGTTTCTTCCATTGTGTTAAATATATAAAAGTAAAATGTATTAAGTTATGTAGAGGTGCTTGCAAAAAACAATTGTATATACCTCCTTCTTTCTGTACGTTGTAATGGGGTAAGAGCTATAGCTTATTAGGACCTTGCATTGAGATGCTGGTCCCCTATAGTTTTCACTTTCTTAGTGTTTGTGTCCATCTATCTCTCAATCAACAATTTTTTCTGTCAAAAGATTTCTTGGTTTTATGAGAGGGAACAACTTGAAATTTGGTCTGTAGCTTGAATATTGTAATTTGCACTGTGTGAGTGATCTTTATAACCTGCCACACGAAGTGGCGAGGTATTATGTGATACCATCAGTCGTGTGTCTGTCCGTCTGTCTGTCTGTCCGTCCCCCGAAGGTTTTCCGACTGATAACTTTTGAACGAAATAACACAAGGTCTTCAAACTTTTTATGCAAGTTGTTTACCACAAAACTCAGGTCAAGATCGATTTTGGATTCAGAGGTCCAAGGGGATTCTTGAATTATGCCCCTTGAAACTTTGAAATTTTGCAAATTTCAGGGTTTCCGACTGATACTTGTGAACGAAATAACACAAGGTCTTCAAACTTGGTATGTAAGTTGTTTACCGAAAAACTCAGGTCAAGTTTGATTTTGGGGTCAGAGGTCCAAGGGGTTCTGGAGTTATGCCCCTTGAAACTTGAAAATTTTGCGAATTTAGGGTTTGCTACTGATAACTTGTGAACGAAATAACATACTGTCTTCAAACTTGGTATGTAACTTGTTTACCACAAATCACAGGCCAGGTTTGATATTTGGTTCAATGGTACACATAGTTCTGGAGTAATGTCCCTTTTGATTTAGAAATTTTGTGAAACGTGGCGGGGTATCATGTATTGCACCATTACTATTTTTAGGTTTGTGGTGTGACTAAGAAAAAGATTTCCTTGGCTTCCAGTTTTCCAGTTGATTTCCAGTGGGAATGATTGAATATTTTGTTTGAAATTTGGAAATGATGAGTTGTATTCTGAAAGCAATTTTCAGGTTTGTGATGTAGCTACTTCTGTTTTGCTGATACTTTGAATTTTATATATAAACCTAATTTTAGTAAAAGGTTTCTTTGCTTGTACAAATTAATGAAGGAAAGATAACAGGAAACACTTACAATGGCCGAACATTACAATCATATGCCACAGTAAACCAGGGAACTGCACAAGAAAAACAATAAAATGACCAAAGACAAACATAAATTACGATAGGAACTCGGGATAGCCAGACTTGGAACCGGCACTAGCAACAGCTAGCGGTAGGGTTAAACCGGTTTATGGGTACCCAAACCTCCCCTTTCTCTATCCTGTTTCCCTATAGTATAATAAACAAACAAATAAAACCAAATACAGGTAGAGCACTAACTCCAAGACCACAATCTTGAAAGGAAAGAATAAGACAAAATGAAATTTAGAAAGATTGGTCAAGGAGTGCTCACAGCTAATTTGCTAAACTAAAAAGCAGGAATAATTTGAAATCGAGTGAAGCTTGGAAATGATGATTTGTATTGTGTAGGTGATTTTCAGATTTGTCTCCTGACTACTTCCTCCTTGTACTTACAAATGTACTTTTAAATGTACTTTTAAATTTTTGAATATAAATCAAATTTTCGCCAAAGATTTCTTGGCTTGTATCAATGGGAAAATTTGAAATTTGGTCTGCAGCTTGGAATTGATTAGTTGTATTGTGTGAGCGATTTGCAGGTTTTACAGGTATCTACTTCCTGTTTGCTGATATTATACCCCCACTTGTGAGTGATGGTATATTGGAATACCCTTGTCCATCCATCCGTCCTTCCGTCCGTCCGTCCGAAGTTTATCGCATTTTTCTCACCTACTGCTGGGCCCATTCATTTCAAATTTGGTATTTGACTTTATATATAGGGGGAATGTGTCGCCTCCCATTTTGGTCACCTTATGATATCAACTTCCTGTTTGGCGGGACTTAGCCATTTTCCCTTAATTGAACATAGTGAAAATTTTCGTAGCACTTTTCTCAGCTACTGCTGGGCCCATTTATTTCAAATTTGTTATTTCACTTTATATATAGGGGAAATGCGTTGCCTCCCATTTTGGTCGCCTTATGATGTCAACTTCCTGTTTGGCGAGACTTAGCCATTTTCCCTTAATTGAACATACTGAAAATTTTCGTCGCACTTTTCTCAGCTACTGCTTGGCTGATTTATTTCAAATTTGGTATTTGACTTTATATATAGGGGAAATGTGTCGCCTCCCATTTTGGTCACCTAATGATATCAACTTCCTGTTTGGCGGGACTTAGCCATTTTCCCTTAATTGAACATAGTGAAAATTTTCGTCACACTTTTCTCAGCTACTGCTTGACTGATTTATTTCAAATTTGGTATTTCACTTTCAATATAGGGGAAATGCATCGCCTCCCATTTTGGTTGCCTTATGATGTCAACTTCCTGTTTGGCAGGACTTAGCCATTTTCCCTTAATTGAACATAGTGAAAATTTTCGTCGCACTTTTCTCAGCTACTGCTTGGCCGATTTATTTCAAATTTGGTATTAGACTTTATATATAGGGGAAATGTGTCGCCTCCCATTTTGGTCACCTAATGATATCAACTTCCTGTTTGGCGGGACTTAGCCATTTTCCCTTAATTGAACAAAGCGAAAATTTTCGTCACACTTTTCTCAGCTACTGCTTGGCCGATTTATTTCAAATTTGGTATTTCACTTTATATATAGGGGAAATGCCTCGCCTCCCATTTTGGTTTCCTAATGATATCAACTGCCTGTTTGGTGGGACTTAGCCATTTTCCCTTTATTGAACATAGTGAAAATTTTCGTCGCACTTTTCTCAGCTACTGATGGGCCGATTTATTTCAAATTTTGTATTTAACTGTATATATAGGGGGAATGCGTCGTCTCCCATTTTTGTTGTCTTATGATATCAACTTCCTGTTTGGCGGGAAGTTGTCATTTTTCCCTTTATTGAACATAGTGAAAATTTTCGTCGCACTTTTCTCAGCTACTGATGGGCTGATTTATTATACCCCCGGTATTTTTCTTTATATATAGGGGAAATGCGTCGCCTCCCATTTTGGTTGCCTAATGATATCAACTGCCTGTTTGGTGGGACTTAGCCATTTTCCCTTTATTGAACATAGTGAAAATTTTCGTCGCACTTTTCTCAGCTACTGATTGACCGATTTATTTCAAATTTGGTATTTCACTTTAAATTTAGGGGAAATGCATCGCCTCCCATTTTGGTTGCCTAATGATATCAACTTCCTGTTTGGCGGGACTTAGCCATTTTCCCTTAATTGAACATAGTGAAAATTTTCGTCGCACTTTTCTCAGCTACTGCTTGACCGATTTATTTCAAATTTGGTATTTCACTTTAAATTTAGGGGAAATGCATCGCCTCCCATTTTGGTTGCCTTATGATGTCAACTTCCTGTTTGGCGGGACTTAGCCATTTTCCCTTAATTGAACATAGTGAAAATTTTCGTCGCACTTTTCTCAGCTACTGCTTGGCCGATTTATTTCAAATTTGGTATTAGACTTTATATATAGGGGAAATGTGTCGCCTCCCATTTTGGTCACCTAATGATATCAACTTCCTGTGTGGCGGGACTTAGCCATTTTCCCTTAATTGAACATAGTGAAAATTTTCGTCGCACTTTTCTCAGCTACTGCCTGGCCGATTTATTTCAAATTTGGTATTTCACTTTATATATAGGGGAAATGCGTCGCCTCCCATTTTGGTTGCCTAATGATATCAACTGCCTTTTTGGTGGGACTTAGCCATTTTCCCTTTATTGAACATAGTGAAAATTTTCGTCGCACTTTTCTCAGCTACTGATGGGCCGATTTATTTCAAATTTTGTATTTAACTGTATATATAGGGGGAATGCGTCGTCTCCCATTTTTGTTGTCTTATGATATCAACTTCCTGTTTGGCGGGACTTTGTCATTTTTCCCTTTATTGAACATAGTGAAAATTTTCGTCGCACTTTTCTCAGCTACTGATGGGCTGATTTATTTCAAATTTGGTATTTTTCTTTATATATAGGGGGAATGCATCATCTCCCATTTTGGTCGCCTTATGAAATCAACTTCCTGTTTGGCAGGACTTAGCCATTTTCCCCTTTATTGAACATAGTGAAAAATTTCGTCGCACTTTTCTCAGCAACTGCTCAGCCGATTTATTTCAAATTTGGTATTTCACTTTATATATAGGGGAAATGCGTCGCCTCCCATTTTGGTTGCCTTATGATATCAACTTCCTGTTTGGCAGGACTTAGCCATTTTTCCCTCTATTGAACATAGTGAAAATTTTCATCGCACTTTTCTCAGCAACTGCTGGGCCGATTTATTTCAAATTTGGTATTTGACTTTATATATATAGGGGGAATGTGTCGTTTCCCATTTTGGTCGCCTTATGATATCAACTTCCTGTTTGGCCGGACTTTGTCATTTTTCCCTTTATTGAACATAGTGAAAATTTTCGTCGCACTTTTCTCAGCTACTGTTTGGATGATTTATTTCAACGAGTGGGGTATACCTAGCACGACAACGCGTGCAACCTCATGTTTTTATTTGAAATTATAAACCAAATTTTGTTCAAAAATTTCTTGACTTGTATTAGTTGAAATAATTTGATATGTAGTCTGAAACTAAGAATCTATATTATTTTGTAAAGCTTCAAGACATCAGGATAGAAAATGGCTGTGTGCTTCAGATAATGCCAATTGCAGATGCATGGGTTGAGTCTATAACAGGAGCACTACAATATTTTTACCTGGAACATTCAAACAATAAATTTTAACATGCATGCAATTTAAATATTGATAAGTTATGTTTTATTTAAACAGTTTTGAATCTCATAAAAAAATCATTTGGTGGTTCTATCCCACCTGCATATATGATAAGAAAATTAAGGCCTGATTTTTTCTGTTTTTTTTATAATAAACATTGACTATGCAATCATGAAAGTGACACCCAGGTAAATGATGAGCTTTTTACAGGTACGACCAGGTACAATGTTTAGTACTATATTTGTCAAACTCTTTCCCTACCCTATTATTAACATTTTATGGACAGTTTTAATACTTTCCTTCCTACATGGCTCTGTCTACACATAGTATTTACAATTTTATAGTGAAAATTAAAGTGAATTTGTGTTTTTCTTTTGAATGAAGTAATTCATACCACAGTTTCACCTTCAGAATTGTTGATACATTGATAATATGTTTAAGGAACTCAGATTCTTTGATGTTCTTCCAATACACAATTTACCTGCAAGGTAAGCCACAATTATTTGATTGAAATTGCATTTTAAAGATATTTGATTCAGTAATAATTGAAATCTATCGTATCCAATTTCCTTTATTTTGATTTTAAGATTTAATTATAATACTTCAACAATGTACATTGTAAGTCTTCATACATATTAATGGACTGAATTTATACAGATATTAATTTCTATTAAAGGGGTGGGTGTATAAAAATGCTCTGTAGAACTTTCTGTGCACAAAATCTAAACATGCAATTACCCCTATTATGATATTTATTCATATCAAATTTATTCAGTCAATTCACAAAATGGGAAGTTTATAAATTTTCTTTGTAATTTTACAAAATGGATGTTTAATTTTCGCTTTCATCTTAAAAGGAATGGTTTCCTTTTCTTCTCTTAGTACTGTTGATTTCTACTCAGTTTTATGTTGCTCCTTCTAAAGCCTGATATTCATACTGTAAAAAAATGAAGGAATGAGTTAAAAGGGTCTATTGCTGTCACTCAAGATTCACCAAATCTATTTAGTTTAAACTTGGCATGGATCAGCATTTTGTCCTTATTAAACCTGGTCACTATAGAATCTATCAGAAGTTTAGAAAATAGAGGGGATAAAAACTTAGATTTTCCAGTTGTTGCATTTAACTTGGGCCTTATATTATGTTAAGGAGAAAGAAGGGATAAAAAGTTAAATTTGCCAGTTGTTGCTTTATATTGGTACACATTATGGTCATCTTCTTTGACTCTAATGTAGGGTGAACTCTATGAATGTTTATAGCACTGTAGATTTAGAAATATATAAGATTCTGTTTTTGAAAATGGATTGAAGTTCCTGTTGACATGGTCTTTTTTATTTCACATCACTTACAATTTTCAGAGATAATGAATTTGTAATGTAATACATCAGTTTTTATTTAAAACAGGAATTTTCCTTTGTTAAAAAGGTGATCAAAAGTCTACCTCTTTTTAAAAAAATTTCATTGAAGAAAATATACTGTAAACGTATTAATTTTTGCGGTGTACCAATTTTCGTGGTTTGCCCTGGAACGCGAAAAATAGTACCCTTGAAAATGAGTTCTTGTGTAGAGAAACCCTTTTTCACATTGAAATAGTGAAAATTGATACCTGCAAATATGTTGATTTTTCATAAACCATGAAAATAAGCATCTGCGAAAATTAATACATTTACAGTATTTTAATCTATAGCTAGTCATAACAGAAGTTGCTTTCTGTGATTTATTCTCTGTAAATCTTACTGATTTCTGAACTGTCTGATGTGTAGTTTTAGTTTGGACTCTCATTATAGCTTTTGGGAAAAATACAGTCTGTCCTTCTGTTCATCATTCTGAAGTTGTTGGTTCCAGCAAGATAACTTAGCAACACTTTCACTTTCTGTCAAATGAAGGTTTTGGATGAAGAAAGACACCATACCATTTTAGAGTCTGTATGTCAAAAGCCAAGGTCACATGTTCCCCTGGCATGTTCCTATAGAAAGAGAATATTGAGATTAATGCTTTCTGAAGTATAACTTCAGACCTCCGTTATAGATTTGAATGAAACTTATGTAGATGAAGACTTTGGGTTGTAGTAATTTTTGGGTCAGTAGGTCAGTGGTCAAGGCCACAAGTACTTTGATTGTTTCTGCTAAAAATGGGTTACAACAAGGAAATTTTAGAGTAGTAACATGGATTTGAATGTAAGTTATACAGTTCAAGGATACACTGATTGGTCTGTCTAGATGGGAAGAACTATTATAAAGCTTTCCTCATGGGTTTCATGTGTATAAAGAAAAATAACAAAAAAATCAAAGATTCTCAGATTATACTCTATGCTGTATTAAATTGAAAATAATGGAGGTTGAAATTTGTACTAATATAAACATAAATTACTTGTGAGGATATTGTACTTATGATGCCATTTTGGAATGGTTTTTCAGAAGTGTAAATGTGTCCACAAATTGAATAAACAAAATAAGAGAAGCCATACCTGATTTAAAATTCTTAAAACTATGGGATATTGATTAAGTATCATCTGACTGCATTTACAAGTGGATTTTGTATTTATTGGGACCAAAAAATATTTATATAACATACATGCAATAGTCCCAAATGAGCATTTAAGCAAATTTGAAAATAACTGACATATTCCTGTGTAATTCAATACTGAGCATGCTAAATAAATAATAAAATATCAATATTGATAAAAATAAAGGTTTATAATTGGGAAAAGCAGTATGAAACGAATTATTTTGTAATTGAAAAAAATCTGTAAATAGTATGTTTGTTGTACAAACATTTGTATTCCCAATTCATCATTTAAAATGATTTTTTGATGAATAATTCAATTCATTCAATTATTGATAAAATTGGTAAAAAATATTTTCAGTTCCATGTCTAATAAGTTTTAATTTAATTCCATTTCGCTTTAATAAATCTCATAATAAAGGAGACAATCAAAACACTTTCTCCAACTACATTGTTATATTGTGTTGCCTGCTCTAAGCAAAGTCGATATATAGGGATTACTATCCCCATCTTGTGTTGTCATCATTGTCTGTCAGTATGTTCATCCACAATTCTTTAAAAACAGTAAGTTGGATTCCAACCAAACTTTCAAGATACTGTATAAGTGTTGTTTTTATGCCCCAACAACTAAAAGTCGGGGAGCATATTGTTTTACCCTTGTCTGTCCGTCTGTCCTTCCGTCCGGTCCATCGGTCCGTCTGTCCGTAGGAAACAAAAACACAACTTTTTATGTTTTTCAGACGCTTTGCAAGCAAATTCCATCTCCTTCAAAGGAATCTAACTTACAATTAGTAGATGTACGCAGCCAAAGATCTTTTGAAATTTTAAAAATGGCTTTGGTTGCCATGGAAACTGAAAAAAGGCGGGAAAATTCAAAGTACCTCAAAATGCAAAAATAACCACTTATGGGGTATATGTTGTCCACCTGATCAATTGAAGTTTTGACTTAACTGATTTGAAGGGTTAAATAAGCCAAAATAGCCCATTTGTTATTTCTGTTTATTAATCTGCAACACCTTCAAAACTAGGTTCAGTTCTTACCAAGCTTTCAGGATGTGTTGTTCAAATGATATATAGTTTGTGATCTGATACTTGAAATTTTGACTGAACTGATTTTAGAGTTTCACCCAGCTAGAATAGCTCAGGTGTTAGTTAATCCCCAACTTCTTCTAATTCCATCCAAACTTTCAGGATATGTTCACCTGATCTAGTTGACCACATGATTCTTGAATTTTTTATTTTAATGATTTTAGAGGTTGAAAAGACCAAAAACAACTCATTCATTAATACCAACTCCTTCAAAACTAACTACAATTCCAACCAACCTTTCAGGATATTCCTGTTCACATGATGTAATTGTGCACTTGATACTGGAAAATTATATTTAACTTATTTTAGATTTCAACCAAAAAGGGGGTTTCAAACTTGAGTTTGTTATTCTAAAGTCTCCTTTAGTACCCAGTGTATACTATGAGTGATAAAAAACAAAACCATGGAAGTTTTAAAATTCCAATATGCACATTTTGTTTACTTTCCTTTCATGTAATAACTTTGGATGTTAAACGTGCTGTTTCCAGAGATATTTTATTTATTCCTCAGTTGGTATTTTTTCTGAAAAATAATTTGAATAAAGTAAACTTACATGAAATAATAATATAACAATTTACAAAAGTAAAAATTTTATAAAAGTGCAAAAGAGGCCACAACACCACAAGCCAATAAGTCCAGGCTTGCATCTGCCCCTATATAGAGTTAGCACTATTATATACAAGATACAAGATTTTATTTCTCCAGTCGTGGGCCCATGAAGGGCAATAACATATAACAATCATGAAACAAAACATTAGAGTGATGTATCTGAGGGAGGGATCGTGTCGGGAGTTAGTGCTCAATTTAGAGTGATGTATCTGAGGGAGGGATCGTGTCGGGAGTTAGTGCTCAATTTAGAGTGATGTATCTGAGGGAGGGATCATGTGGGGAGTTAGTGCTCATTAGAGTGATGTATCTGAGTGAGGGATTATATAGGATAGAAGCTATAGTAATGTAAATGTTGAGTTTATAATCTTCTCAAGTCTCTAAAATTACACATAAATCTATCTTGTCCTGTTATATCATAATTAGTACAAGATACTACATTCCTCCTCTTTCAAGTAGTCTAATAAAGAGCAGGTGCTTATTGAAATTTTACAAGAAAAGGCTTGCTGCTGGAAGGATTTATGTAAGTGATTTCAAAATATCATACTGCATTAATAATGTTTTTTGGACATTTTGACACAAAGTAAACTAATGAACAAATATTAATTCTCTGCTCTGTTTACATATGTATTGTCAGAGATGCAGAATTAATATTTATTCAGTAAAATTTATTGATTCATAAAACATCAATTTTCTTATATTAGTTTTCTATACAATCTTTATAACCACACATCACTACGAGATTGATATTTCTTGCCAATTAAGGCTATTCTGCAGAGTTTTAGTGGGCAAATCAAAGTGACCAGGGTTAACATTTTGACATTTTTGCATGACTGCTCAATAGATTGGAATGAAATGTGACAGCACTGTTCAATATCTGCTGTTTAAAGTGTTGTCAAGGGAGATAATAAGTTAAATAAATTGTTAATGATGCCTTTCTTTTGGTATGTTTTGTTATTGACTGTAATCTTTGACTTAATCATTCTTTCCCATTGATTTTTATAGTCTGAGAAGACATGATAATTTTTTTTTCAGTGATTTACATCAAGAATTTGTTAACATATTGCTATATATGGGACAAAAAAAAAATTGGTCTGCAGGATTTGTGCAAATTTTTTATTTCAACAATTTTTTTCATTGAAATTATTTTCAAAAAGTAAATGAGAGGCAATTATTGACCCAGGCAATAGAATATAAACAAATTTTGAATAGTATGTATTTTAACTTTGATATTTGTTATGCTAAGATTAATCTGAGGTAGTAATTCCATCTTTTTCCTCCAGCAGATTTTCCTCAAAAGTGTGTTTTACTGCTGTACCATGGTGACAATCTAAAATAATTGTCCCTGTTATCACAGTTTATCACTGTATAGCAGGTTCCACTGTATCGCATCACCAAGGTTACTTCAACGTAACTCAGATACCACCTTAAAATAAAGTACCCAGATGCTATGGTCCTCCAGTATACCTGATACATTAGAACCCATCTGATACAATTTTAAACCAACATAACTACATTTAAATACTAGAAGAGTATGATACATTGACAACTGTTGGCTAATCGACTGGTCCTGATGTATCATTTTCTTTAGTTCTGTCTGGTTTATATAGTGCTAGACAGGTTTCAATGTATCGGCATAATACTGTGTGATTATGTCTATGTTAACTTTTCATGCACATGTACCAAGCAATTTTTGCTTACATGAAATAAAAAGGGATAACAGGAAATATCTACGATGGCTGAAAATTATAATAACATGCTGCCATGGAACTACACAAGAAAAACCCAAATGAGACAAAAGACAAATGGGAACTTAAGACAGCCGGACCTAGTACTGGTGTCACATACTAGATTTCCCCTACTCAGTTTTCTCCCTGGAATGATAAGTATATACTGGTCTTTCCCCCCCGGAAAAGTGAGTATATACTCATTTTTCTCCCCTAAATTTGATGGGAGAAAATTGAGTATACACTAGATTTTCCCCCTTTGTGTGAATTCATACTAGAATTTCCCCCTTGGCTATATATTGAATAAATCCACTGCATATGTATTAAAAATTAAAGTAAACATTACTTTAAAACATATTTATTATACCCCCGCTCTGAAGGAGGGGGGTATACTGTTTTACCTCTGTCCATCCGTCCGTCTGTCCGTCATTCCATCCATCCATCCATCTGTCCGTCATTCCATCCATCCGTCGTCTGTCCGTCATTCCATCCGTCCGTCTGTCACACATACTTTCATCGCATTTTTCTCAGCAACTACACATGACAGCCACTTGATATTTGGTATTGTGCATCAATATGGGGTCCTATACTGCGCCTCCCCTTTTCGACCATATCGAATCACCACTTCCTGTTTACCGACTTGGTGACGTTTAGCTCACCTGGCCTAAAAGGCCATGTGAGCTTTTGCCATCACTTGGCCTCCGTTGGCGTCCGTCCGTCGTCCGTCCGTCCGTCTGTCCGTCCGTCCGTCTGTCGTCCGTCCGTCCATCCGTCGTCCGTCCGTCGTAAACTTTTTAAAAAATCTTCTCCTCTGAAACCACTAGGCCAATTTTAACCAAACTTGGTCTGAATCATTACCAGGGTATTTAGATTCAAAATTGTGTTCGATTAGTCCGAGGACCAAACAACATGGCTGCCGTTACTAAAAATAGCACATAGGGGTAAATTGCTGTTTTTGGCAAATAACTCGAAAACCGTTATAGATATCCAAAATCTGAAACAAGTAAAAGTGATCAGCATGGCAAGATCTACCCACCCTGCAATTTTGAAGAAAATCTGATCACCAGTTTTGGAGTTATTCTCCTTTTTCCGCAAATTTTTCAAAATTTTAATATATTTTATTTTTTATCAAAGAAACTATAGCAGATAGAGGTCAACTTTAAATTGCAAAAATGTTCAGCATGTCAAGATCTACCCACCCTGAAATTTTGGAGAAAATCCAAAAACCCGTGTAGGAGTTACTGCCCTTTTTTCACAGAATTTTCAAAATTTTCATATTTTTCGCCTTTTATTTCCAAAACTATAGAAGATGAAGGTTGAGTGTAAATTGATAGAATGTTTGCTATGCTGTGCTGACTTCAAAAGTGGTGTTGAAAATCGTTCTTTGACCGCCATTTTCAAAATGGTCACCAAAAATAAGGCGGGAAAATTCAACATTGTTCAATTTCAATAAAATTTGGTTTTCAAATAGATATTGATGTTGCGACTTCAAAACCAGTGTCGAAAATTGAATTTTGACAGCCATTTTCAAAATGGCCGCCAAGAAAGGTGGGAAAAATCAACGTTGTCTGATTTCAATGAAATTTAGTTTTCAAATAGGTATTGATGTCGCAACTTCAAAACTGATGTTAAAAATTGTTGGTCGAATGCCATTTTCAAAATGGCCGCCAAAAAAGGCGGGAAAATTCAACATTTTCCGATTTCAATGAAATTTGGTTTCCAAATAGATATTGATGTTGCGACTTCAAAAACTGATGTTGAAAATTGTTTGCTGAACACCATTTTCAAAATGGCCACCAAAAAAGGCAGGAAAATTCAACATTGTCCAATTTCAATGAAATTTGGTTTCCAAATAGATATTGATGTTGTGACTTCAAAACTGATGTTGAAAATGGTCATTGCCCGCCATTTTCAAAATGATGTTTTGACTTCAAAACTGGTGTCGAAAGTGGTCCTTAGCAAGAATGTTTTTGTCAAAAAAGCCAAACAAAGAAATATAGTAAAACATGATCAGACTTTTAAATACAGTTCAAGATATTGGTGGTGTTCCAGCTACTAAAGTTTGAGAGACTTAAGTTCAACTGTTTAACTTACAATGTAAGCTTGATTGTCGTATTGTGCTTCATAGTTTTCTATACAATATAAGAAATATATTTAAACTAGATTATAAAGGGGAACCCCTGCCAAAATTTTTTTTTATGGAATCGGGGACTTTCAGCAATATGCATTATCTGAATTATAAGGGGAACCCCTGCCCAAATTTTTTCTTGAATGATGGTCTGAAATGGGTTGTAATGGATATTGGGGCTTTAAATTACCATGGAAACTGCTGAATCTACTTGCCCAATCGGAACCACACTTGGTGACAACTCTCCATAGTCGGTACCTATCGAAGAATGTGTCTGGTAAGTCTGCATGTATTCCAAGATGGCCGCCAGCTGGGGACATAGTTTAACATTGGACCCTATGGGAAAAACACATTCAAAGACATTCTTCTCTGAAACTTCTTGGTCAGTTGGAATCAAACTTGGTCACAATAGGCCTTTAATGGTCTTCTTAAAAAATTATGTATGACAAGTCTGCACCGCATCCAAGATGGCCGCCAGCGGGGACCATTGTTTAACATTGGACCCTATGGGGAAAACAGGTTCAAAGATTTTCTCCTTTGAAACTTCTAGAAAATGAGTAATTTAGGCTGCAGTTTATGCCAGTCACCAGGTGAGCTATACAGGCTCTTGAGAGCCTCTAGTTTACTTTCATTTTCAAAATCCTGACTTTTCGTCACATCTTTCTTAGCAACTACACATGACATCCACTTGATATTTGGTATAGTGCATCAGTATGGGGTCCTATACTGCGCCTCCCCTTTTCTGACCATATTGAATTACCACTTCCTGTTTACTGACTTGGTGACTTTTTTACTGTCATTTTCAAAATCCTTACTTTTCGTCGCATTTTTCTCAGCAACTACACATGACAGCCACTTGATATTTGGTATGGTGCATCAGTAGGAGGTCCTATACTGCGCCTCCCCTTTTTGGCCATATCGAATCACCACTTCCTGTTTACCGACTTTGTGACTTTTTTACTTTCATTTTCAAAATCCTGACTTTTCGTCGCATTTTTCTTAGCAACTACACATGACAGCCACTTGATATTTGGTATGGTGCATCAGTATGGGGTCCTATACTGCACCTCCCCTTTTTTGACCATATTGAATTACCACTTCCTGTTTACTGACTTAGTGACTTTTTTACTTTCATTTTCGAAATCCTGACTTTTCGTCGCATTTTTCTCGGCAACTACATATGACAGCCACTTGATATTTGGTATTGTGCATCAGTAGGAGGTCCTATACTGCACCTCCCCTTTTTCGGCCATATCGATTCACCACTTCCTGTTTACCGACTTTGTGACTTTTTTACTTTCATTTTCAAAATCCTGACTTTTTGTCGCATTTTTCTCAGCAGCTACATATGACAGCCACTTGATATTTGTTATAGTGCATCAGTAGGGGGTCTTATACTGCGCCTCCCCTTTTTGGCAATATTGAATCACCACTTCCTGTTTACCAACTTTATGCCTTTTAACTGTCATTTTCCAAATCGTGCCTTTTTCATTGCATTTTTCTCAGCAACTATATACATGACAGCTACTTGATATTTGGCATGGAGCTTCAGTTTAATGTTGTATACTGCATCTCCCTTTTTCAGCCACATTCTTTTTACCCACTTCATGATTTTTTTTACTTTCACTTTCCAAGTTGGACTTTTCGTCACACTTTTCTTGGCAACTACACATCCCAGCCTTTTGATATTTTGCATTCAGCTTCAGTATTGTTTAGTTTATTGCGTTTCCCTTTTTGGTTATAATGCTGGGCTACATCCTGTTTACCGACTTTGTGCGGTTTTTACTTAAATTTTCAAAATGTGACATTTTTGTCATACTTTATATCACAGCCACTTGATATTTAATATGGAGCTTGAGCATGGGGCACTATACTGATTCTATCCTTTTTATATGACCGCAAAAATTTTGCGGTCGTATTATGGTATGGCGC
>MJUU01047647.1:0-10234 GCA_002080025.1 Modiolus philippinarum | reverse complement strand
GGTGATATATAGTGTGTAATACAGCGTTATACACTACATCCACGAGGGTACTGGTGATATATATATGATTATCAATGAAGGGATATGGAGTAAATGCAAATGAGACAAAGTCTCTACAAATACATGGTAAATAAGCAATGGAACAACGCTTTTATTGTTGTTCTTCATCTTGAAGTCGCCATGAGGCCTTCAACAATGAGCTTTACTCATACCTCACAGCAAGTTCAAGACGGCCCCTAGCACCGGTTTGAGCGGAATTCATTGCTAATTGTCGAGCAACGCTACATCCATGCTTTTTTATCCTAATGATCCATGGATGCGGGATCGTCAACAAACTTAAAGTTAACTGGCGAAGTGTTCTTACAATCGCTGTCATCCACTGCCCGACAAAAAGACGACAGAAGACGATCACAACATTCAAACAACCACAGGGCACTCATCGAGCCAATTGTAAGAAAACTTGGCAAAGTAAAATTATGAGATGTGGGCACAATAAACAGGTGGTCAGAATTACAATTTCAGATTACAAAAAATAAAAAGGCCAAAATATGAAAGTGTGATAGCATATCCATATGAGAGATTCTCTCAAGAACAAGTACACCATAACTGAAATGTATATAGAGCATACATCTCTCTCACGGGGAATCTTTTTACGGACTCCACACTGCAGGAGAGACAAACTCCAGTCTAAAATTTTCAATGAAGGGATATGGAGTAAATGCAAATGAGACAAAGTCTCTACAAATACATGGTAAATAAGCAATGGAACAACGCTTTTATTGTTGTAAATGTAGAGTGTAAAAGAGCGATATAGCATACATCCACGAGGGTACTGGTGATATATAGTGTGTAATACAGCGTTATACTCTGCATCCACGAGGGTACTGGTAATATAAAGTGTGTAATACAGCGTTATACACTACATCCAAGAGGGAACTGGTGATAAATAGTGTGTAATACAGCGTTATGCTCACATCCACGAGGGTACAGGTGATATATAGTATGTAATACAGCGTTATACTCTACATTCACGAGGGAACTGGTGACAATAGTGTCTGATACAGCGTTATACTCTACATCCACGAGGGTATTGATGGTATTTAGTGTATAATAGAACAAAATACTCTACATCCACGAGTGTTCTGGTGATATATAGTGTGTAATACAGCGTTATACTTTACATCTACAAGGGAACTGGTGATATGTAGTGTGCAATATAGCGTTATACCCTACCTCCACGAGGGTACTGGTGATATATAGAGTGTAATATCGTATTATACTCTAATCCGCGAGAGTACTGGTGATATTCAGTGTACAAAAAAGCAAAATACACTACATCCACAAGGATACTGGTGATATATAGTAAGCAATACAGCGTTATAATCTACATCTACGAGGGTACTGGTATTATATTGCATGTAATACAGCGTTATAGGCTACATTCACGAGGGTACTGGAGAAATATAGTGTGTAATACAGCGTTATACATTCACGAGGGTACTGGTGAAAATAGTTTGTGACACAACGTTGCACTCTACATCCACTTGGGTACTGGCGATATTTAGTGTATAATACGGCGTTAGTCTCTACATCCACGAGTGTACTTGTGTTATCTACTGTGTAATACAGTGTTATAATCTACATCCACGAGGGAACTAGTTATATTAAGTGTATAACAGAACAAAATACACTACATCCACGATGGTACTAGTGATAAATAGTGTGTAATACAGCGTTATACTCTATATTCATGAGGGTTCTTGTGATATATAGTGTGTAATACAGCGTTATAGCCTGCATCTACGAGGGAACTTGCGATATATAGTGTGTAATACAGCGTTATATGCTACATCCATGAGGGAACTAGTGATATATAGTGTGTAATACAACGATATTGCATACAGCCCCGAGGGAACTGGTGGTATATAATGTGCAATACAGCGTTATAGCCTAAATCCACGAGGGTACAGGTGATAGATAGTACATGTATATAATACGGCGTTATACTCTACATCCACGAGGGTACTGGTGATATTTGGTGTATAATAGAGCTTAATACACTACATCCACGAGGGTACTGGTGATATATAGTGTGTAATACAGCATTATACTCCACACCTATGAGGGTACTGGTGATATATAGTGTGTAATAGAGCGTTATAGCCTACATCAACGAGGGTACTGGTGATATATAGTGTATGATACAGCTTGATACTCTACATGCGCGAGCTAGGGTACTGGTGATATATAGTGTGTAATACAGCATTATGCTCTACATCAATGACGGTAGCAGTGATTGATAGTGTGTAATACAGCGATATAGCATACATCCGAGATGGTACTGGTGATATATAGTGTGTAATACGGCGTTATACTCTACATGCACGAGGGTACTGGTGATATATAGTGTGCAATACAGCGATATAGGCTACATCGACGAGGGTACTTGTGATATATAGTTTGTAATACGGCGTTATACTCTACATCCACGAGGGTACTAGTGTTATAAAGTGTGCAATACATCGTTATAGCCTACATCCACGAGGGTACTGGTGATATATAGTGTGTAATACAGCGTTATACGCTACATCCATGAGGGTACTGGTGATATATAGTGTGTAAAACAGCAATATTGCCTACAGCCACGAGGGAACTGGTGGTATATAATGTGCAATACAGCGTTATAGCCTACATCCACGAGGGTACTGGTGATAGTACATGTATATAATACGGCGTTATACTCTACATCCACGAGGGTACTGGTGATATTTGGTGTATAATAGAGCTTAATACACTACATCCACGAGGGTACTGGTGATATATAGTGTGTAATACAGCATTATACTCCACACCCATGAGGGTACTGGTGATATATAGTGTGTAATAGAGCGTTATAGCCTACATCAACGAGGGTACTGGTGATAAATAGTGTGTGATACAGCGTCATACTCTACATCCACGAGGGAACTAGTTATATTAAGTGTATAACAGAACAAAATACACTACATCCACGATGGTACTAGTGATAAATAGTGTGTAATACAGCGTTATACTCTACATTCATGAGGGTTCTGGTGATATATAGTGTGTAATACAGCGTTATAGCCTGCATCCACGAGGGTACTTGCGATATATAGTGTGTAATACAGCGTTATACGCTACATCCATGAGGGTACTGGTGATATATAGTGTGTAATACAGCGATATTGCCTACAGCCACGAGGGAACTGGTGGTATATAATGTGCAATACAGCGTTATAGCCTACATCCACGAGGGTACAGGTGATAGATAATACATGTATATATTACGGCGTTATACTCTACATCCATGAGGATACTGGTGATATTTGGTGTATAATAGAGCTAAATACACTACATCCACGAGGATACTGGTGATATATAGTGTGTAATACAGCATTATACTCCACACCTATGAGGGTACTGGTGATATATAGTGTGTAATAGAGCGTTATAGCCTACATCAACGAGGGTACTGGTGATATATAGTGTATGATACAGCTTGATACTCTACATGCGCGAGCTAGGGTACTGGTGATATATAGTGTGTAATACAGCATTATGCTCTACATCAATGACGGTAGCAGTGATTTATAGTGTGTAATACAGCGATATAGCATACATCCGAGATGGTACTGGTGATATATAGTGTGTAATACGGCGTTATACTCTACATGCACGAGGGTACTAGTGATATATAGTGTGCAATACAGCGCTATAGGCTACAACGACGAGGGTACTTGTGATATATAGTTTGTACTACGGCGTTATACTCTACATCCACGAGGGTATTGGTGATACATAGTGTGTAATACAGCGTCATACTCTACATCCACGAGGGTACTAGTGTTATAAAGTGTGCAATACATCGTTATAGCCTACATCTACGAGGGGACTGGTCATATATAATGTGTAATACAGCATTATACTCTAATTCCACGAGGGTACTGGTGATATTTAGTGTTTATTAGAGCAAGATACACTACTTTCACGAGGGCACTGGTGATATTTAGTGTATATTAGAGCAAGATACACTACATCCACGAGGTACTGGTGATATATGGCGTGTAATACAGCGTTATAGCGTACACCAACGAGGGTACTGGTGACATATGGTGTGTAATACAGAGTTATACTGTACATCCACGCGGGTATTGGTGATATTGAGTGTATAATAGAACAAAATAAACTACATCCACGTGGATACTGGTGATATTAAGTGTATAATACAGCGTTATTCTCTACATCAAAGATGGTACTGGTGATATATAGTGTTTAATACCTCCCGATACTCTACATCCACGGGGTACTAGTGATACATAGTATGCAATACAGCGTTATAGCCTACATCCACGAGTGGACTGGTGATATATAGTGTGCAATACAGCGTAATAACCTATATCCACCAGGGTACTGGTGATATACAGTATGTAATACAGCGCTATACCCTACATCCATAAGGGTACTGGTGATATATAGTGTGTAATACAACGTTATAGCCCACATCCACTAGATATATATATACATTGTATAATAGAACAAAATTCTCTACGTCCACGAGTGTTCTGGTGATATATAGTGTGTAATACAGCGTTATACTCTACATCTACGAAGAAACTGGTGATATGTAGTGTGCAATACAGCGTTATAGCCTACCTCCACGAGGTTACCGGTAATATATAGTGTGTAATATCGTATTATACTCTAATCCACGAGAGTACTTATTATATTGAGTGTATGAAAGAGCAAAATACACTACATCCACGAGAATACTGGTGATATACAGGGCGTAATACAGCGAGGGTACTGGTGATATATAGCATGTAGTACAGCGTTATAGGCTACATCCACGAGGGTACTGGAGAAATATAGTGTGGAATACAGCGTTATACATTCACGGGGCACTGGTGAAAATAGTGTGATACAACGTTGCACTCTACATCTACGTGGGTACTGGTGATATTTCGTGTATAATACGGCGTTATTCTCTACATCCTCGAGGGTACTGGTGATATTTAGTGTATAATAGAGCAAGATACACTACATCCACGAGGGTACTGGTGATATATAGTTGGTAATACGGCGTTATATTCTACATCAACGAGGGTACTGCTGATATGTAGTGTGCAATACAGGGTACTGGTGATATATGGTGTGTAATATCGCATTATACTCTACATCCACGAGAGTACTGGTCATATTTAATGTATTAAAGAGCAAAATACACTACATCCACAAGAATACTGGTGATATATAGGGCATAATACAGCGTTATCCTCTACATCCACGAGGGTACTGGAGATATATAGAATATAATACAGCGTTATAGGCTACATCCACGAGGGTACTGGTGATATATAGTGTGTAATACAGCGTTATACTCTACATCAACGAGGGTAGTGGTGATATTTACTGTATTACTGTATAATAGAACAAATTCCCCTACATCAACGAGGGTACTGGTGATATATAGTGTATAATACAGCGTCATTCTCTATATCCACGAGGGTACTGGTGATATATAGTGTGTAATACATCCTTATTCTCTATATCCACGAGGGTACTGGTGATATGTAGTATGCAATACTGCGTTGTATGCTCAATCTACGAGGGTAATGGTGATATATAGTGAGCAATGCAGCTTCATAACCTACATCCACGAGGGTACTGGTGATATATAGTGTGTAATACACCGTTGGACTCTACATCCAGGACGGCACTGGTGATATATAGTGTGGAATACAGCGATATAGAATACATCCACGAGAGCACTTGTGGTAATATCCTCAACATCTATGAGGGTACTGGTGATATATAGTGTGAAATACAGCATAATAGCCAACATCTACAAGGGTACTGGTGATATATTATGTGTAAAACAGCCTTTTTACTCTACATCTACGAGGGTACTGGTGATATATAGTGTGTAATACAGCGTTATACCCTGCATCCACGAGGGTACTGGTAATATATAGTGTGTAATACAGCGTTATACACTACATTCACGAAGGAACTGGTGATATAAAGTGTGTAATCATTATAATCTACATCCACGAGGGTACTGGCGATATATAGTATGTAATACAGCGTTATACTCTTCATCCACGAGGGTACTGGTGATTTTTTTTTGTATAATAGAACAAAATACTCTACATCCACGAGTGTTCTGATGATATATAGTGTATAATAAAGCGTTATACTCTACATCTACGAGGGTACTGGTGATATGTAGTGTGCAATACAGCGTTATAGGCGACCTCCATGAGGGTACTGGTGATATATAGTGTGTAATATCGTATTATACTCTACATCCACAAGAGTACTGGTGATATTGAGTGTATATAAGAGCAAAATATACTACATCCGGAAGGATACTGGAGATTTATAGTGAGTAAAACAGCGTTATACTCTACATCCACGAGGGCACTGGTGATGTATCGCATGTAATACAGCGTTATAGGATACATCCACGAGGGCACTGGTGAAATATAGTGTGTAATACAACGTTATACATTCACGAGGGTACTTGTGAAAATAGTGTGTGATACAACGCTACACTCTCCATCCACGTGGGTACTGATGATATTTAGTGTATAATACGGCGTTATTCTCTACGAGGGAACTTGTGTTATGTACTGTGTAATACAGTGTTATAATCTATATCCACGATGGTACTTGTGATAAATAGTGTGTGATACAGCTTTATACTCTAAATCCACGAGGGAACTAGTTATATTTAGTGTATAATAGAACAAAATACACTACATCCAAGAGGGTACTGGTGGGATAGAGTATGTAATACAGCTTTCTACACTACATCCACGACGGTACTGGTGATATAGAGTGCAAAAAATGTATGTAATACACCTATATACACTACATGTGTAGTGTATATAGCTGTATTACATACTCTATTCCACCAGTACCCTCGTGGATGTAGTGTATATAGCTGTATTACATACTCTATACCACCAGTACCCTCGTGGATGTAGTGTATATAGCTGTATTGCATACTCCATACCACCAGTACTGCCGTGGAGGTAGTGTATAAAGCTGTATTCCATACTCTATACCACAAGTACCCTGGTGGATGTAGTGTAGATACAACGCTACACTCTCCATCCACGTGGGTACTGATGATATTTAGTGTATAATACGGCGTTATTCTCTACGAGGGTACTTGTGTAATGTACTGTGTAATACAGTGTTATAATCTACATCCACGATGGTACTTGTGATAAATAGTGTGTGATACAGCGTTATACTCTAAATCCACGAGGGAACTAGTTATATTTAGTGTATAATAGAACAAAATACACTACATCCAAGAGGGTGCTGGTGATATATAGTGTGTAATACAGTTTTATACTCTACATCGAGGAGGGTAATGGTGATATATAGTGTGTAATACAGCGTTATACGCCACATCCTTGAGGGTACTGGTGATATATAGTGTGTAATACAGCGTTATACTCTACACCGATCAGGGTACTGGTGGTATAGAGTATGTAATCCACCTTTATACACTACATCCACGAGGGTACTGGTGGCATAGAGTATGTAATACAGCTTTCTACACTACATCCACGACGGTACTGGTGATATAGAGTGCAAACATGTATGTAATACAGCTATATACACTACATCCACGGCAGTGCTGGTGGTAAAGAATATGTAATACAGCTATATACACTACATCCACGAAAGTACTGGTGATATATAACATGTAATACAGCTATATACACTACATCAACGAGGGTACTAGTAGTATAGAGTATCTATTACAGCTTTATACACTACATCCACGGCAGTACTGGTGGTACAGAGTATGTAATACAGCTATATGCACTACATCCACGAGAGTACTGGTGACATATAACATGTATTACAGCTATATCCACTACATCCACGACAGTACTGGTGGTATAGAATATGTAATACAGCTATATACACTACATGTAATACATACTCTTTACCACCAGTACCCTCGTGGACGTTCTGTACATGTACATAGCTGTATTAAATACTCTAGAACACCAGTACCCTCGTGGATTTAGTGTATTTAGCTGTATTACATGTTATAAACACCAGTACTCTCGTGGATGTTGTGTATAAAGCTCTATTACAAGTTATATATCACCAGTATTCTCGTGGATGTAGTGTATATAGCTGTATTACATGCTAGATACCACCAGCACCCTCGTGGATGTAGTTTATATAGATGTACTGCGTGCTCGGTGTCACCAGTACCCTCGTAGATGTAGTGAATATAGCTCTATTACATACTCTATGCCACCAGTACTGCCGTTGATGTAGTGTATAAAGCTGTATTACATGTTATATATCACAAATACCCTCGAGGATGTAGTGTATATAGCTGTATTACATGCTCTATATCACCAGTACCCTCGTGGAAGGAGTGTACAAAGCTGTTTTACATGCTCTATATCACCAGTGCTCTCGTGGATGTAGTGTATATAGCTGTATTACATACTCTATTCCACCAGTACCCTCGTCGATGTAGTGTATAAAGCTGTATTACATACTCTATATCACCAGTACCCTCGTGGATGTAGTGTAGAAAGCTGTATTACATACTGTATACCACCAGTACTGCCATAGATGAAGTGTATATCGCTGTGTTACATACTCTATACCACCAGTTTCCTCATCGATGTAGTGTATATAGCTGTATTACATGCTCTATACAACCAGTACCCTCGTGGATGTAGTGTACAAACCTGTTTTACATTCTCTATACCACCAGTACCCTCGTGGATGTAGTGTATAAAGCTGTATTAGATACTCTATACCACCAGTCCCCTCGTGGATGTAGTTTATAAGCTGTATAACGTACTCTATACCACCTGTACCCCCGTGGATGTAGTGTATATAGATGTACTACATGCTCAATGTCACCAGTACCCTCGTGGATGAAGCGAATATAGCTGTATTACATACTCAATACTACCAGTGCTGCCGTAGATGTAGTGTATAAAGCCGTATTGCATACTCTATACCACCAGTCCCCTCGTGGATGTAGTGTATATAGCTGTATTACATACTCTATACCACCAGTCACCTCGTGGATGTAGTATATAAAGCTGTATTACGTACTCCATACCACCAGTACTGCCGTGCATGTAGTCTATAGAGCTGTATTACATACTCTATACTTCCAGTCCCCTCGTGGATGAAGTGTATAAAGCTGTATTACGTACTCTATACCACCAGTACCCTCGTGGATGTAGAGTATATAGCTGTATTACATACTCTATACCACCAGTATCCTCGTGGATGTAGTGTATAAAGCTGTATAACGTACTCTTTACCACCAGTACCCTCGTGGATGTAGTGTATATAGCTGTATCACATGTTACATATCACCAGTACCCTCGTGGATGTAGTGTGTATAGCTGTATAACGTACTCTATACCACCAGTGCCCTCGTGGATGTAGTGTATATAGCTGTATTACATACTCTATTCCACCAGTACCCTCGTGGATCTAGTGTATATAGCTGTATTACATACTCTATACCACCAGTACTGCCGTGGAGGTAGTGTATAAAGCTGTATTACATACTCTATACCACAGGTACCCTGGTGGATGTAGTGTAGATAGCTATATTACATACTCTATTCCACCAGTGCCCTCGTGGAAGTCGTGTATAAAGCTGTATATACCTATTCTATACCACCAGTAACCCAGTGGATGTAGTGTTGATAGCTGTATTACATACTCTATAACACCAGTACCGTCGTCGATGTAGTGTGTATCGCAGTATTACATGCTCTATACCACCAGTACCCTCGTTGATGTAGTGCATATAGCTGTATTACATTTTAAATATCACCAGTACCCTCGTGTATGTAGTGTATATATCTGTATTACGTACTCTATACCACCAGTACCCTCGTGGATGTAGTGTATAAAGCTGTATTAAATACTCTATACCACCAGTCCCCTCGTGGATGTAGTGCATAAAGCTGTATAACGTACTCTATACCACCAGTACCCTCGTCGATGTAGTGTATATAGCTGTATTACATGCTCTATACCACCAGTACCCTCGTACCCATGTATTACATGTTATATATCACCAGTACCCTCCTGGATGTAGTGTATATAGATGTACTACATCCTCGGTATCACCAGTACCCTCGTAGATGTAGCGTATATAGCTGTATTACATACTGTATACCACCAGTACTGC